>JAHLJT010009436.1:253736705-253761766 GCA_031308135.1 Acheta domesticus | reverse complement strand
TGTTGCTAGTCTAGTATTGCCTCTCGTGGCAATATTCAAACCAATTGAACTTGCAGGTGTCACTGCGGATCGCAGTGCACGCTCTCCCTGCGAAGACACAGAACAAAGAACAAGACAAACCTGACCTGGCTCAACAGACCCTTGTGTCTGCCACGGAGCCCTTTATGGACAGACTTGCTTCACACGACCACTGCAACAACAGTACGGGCCGCGCAAGCTGCCACTTTAATCTGTAACCAGTTACAGATTTACTTTACATGGATGATCCCAATGATTTAGACCTACTGACGATTCGAAATGCAGCGAGCGGCGACCATCACTTTGCGCCGAACTGGCGACTTCACAAGTTGCGTATACAACGACACGACTTCCTTTACATACATTCACCCACAGGTTAGGACGGCCAGGCTGGCAACATACAGAAAAACAATTAGACATAGCAACACACAGAAGCAATCACAGAAGTAATACCATTGCCAATACACCAATAAACATTAAGTCCAACTCGGACACATTGAGAGAGACTAGAGACAATTACCTTTAAAACTAAATGATCCGCAGGCCGGGCTAACTTGCAAAAGACAATTTCAAATTTACATGACCAAACTGACAGAGTTACATCTTTACAAGTAGCAATGAGCGGTCGGCCCCTTTTTATGCCATTTCACACAATTAGTAGGCTTCCGCGTGCACTAATTCAAGCAGCGGAGTCGTACCAGTACACAGAGAGTAGACAATCAGAAGAGTCACAAAGTTCCCGCTTGAGCGCCCCCTCGCTTTACAAAAAGCGTACCAATGTTGCAGATGAGTTGATAGCCCCCGATTAGGGCGTTATCTAGGAGCGGCCGGTGGAACTACAGCTATGATAACATATGTTCTGCTTTTGGGTTTTTACAAATTCCAGAGGCTGAAAATCAATATCCCAGACCGGAATCGCATGGCGAGTTCACTGGTGAAATCCGTTCTTCAAACAGATCGTTATTTTTCCAGAAATTCGCGAACCAGTTTCAATGCGACCTATTAGCTGCAAGGCCGAGCCTACCCAATGAAAAACAAAAACCTGTTTTTGTTACTTCATAATGTGTTTATTGATAATTTTCCAATTCATAATTACTACGTTCCACGTCTGGCCGTTTTTAGGTTTTGCATCTTCTAGTTCCCGCTTTTTAACTTACAGGACAGCGAAACGGAGGCTTTGGCGGGGCCTTCAAAGCACGCACACGCTCTTATGGCTGTAAGGAAATCTTTCTACTGAATAAAGTCATTTTGAATGATGTAAAGAAACGTAAACGTAATTTGAGCATGGCTTGGATTGACTACCAAAAGGCCTTTGATAGTGTACCACACGATTGGATTTTGAAGACCCTGGAGATCTACCGATTTCATCCTAGACTTATTGAATTTTGCAAGGCTAGTATGAAGTCGTGGAGTACCAGGTTACTAATACACAGCGGAAAGGAAGCAGTAGAAACAAGAAGTATTCAGATTAACAGGGGTATTTTTCAAGGGGATTCACTATCCCCTCTGCTGTTTTGCATCAGTTTGATCCCACGATCGAGACAGTTGTCGCAAGCTGACTTTGGTTTTAAGCTCCATGGTGATGAAAGGCCAGTTACACATTTGTTTTACATGGATGATCTGAAAGTGTTTGCTAAGAATGAAGCGATTCTCTCCCAAATGCTGTCTGTTGTGAATGACTTTAGCAATGACATCTGCATGAAGTTTGGTCTTGACAAGTGTGCGAAAATAAATTTAAAAAGAGGGAAACTCACAATGTCTGAGAAAATTGAAATTGATACGCACACTGTGATTCAAGATCTTGAGCCAGGTAAAAGTTACAAATATCTGGGCATTGAAGAATGTGAAACCATCTCGAATGACAGAATGAAAGAGAGAATTCTTAGGGAGTATTATAGGAGAGTGAGAGTGGTCCTGCAGTCCGCTCTGAATTCCACGAATAAAATATCTGCAATAGGTAGTTTGGCGGTACCTGTAGCTGAATACAGTTTTGGACTAGTGGACTGGACTGAGCAAGAAATTCGCACCATGGATCGAAAAACCAGAAAACTGCTAACAATGCATCATGTTTCCCACCCTCGAGCTGATATACATAGACTTTATGTGGCACGTAAGGAAGGAGGAAGAGGCCTCAGACAAATTGAAGCCTCCTGGCACAACGCAATAGTCGGGTTGGGGAAGTATGTAGTCAGCCATCAAGATGACCCTCTAATGAGGCAGGTCATGAAATCTGACCGAAGAACGGGAAACAGAGGCATTGTTAGTGTAGCAAGAAACATCGCGAAGAAAACTAGGCAAGACACGTCGAATAACACAGACACTGAACTTCTGATGCTGCTAAACATGAAGTGTGAGACACAAAAAATGTTAAAGAAATCGTGGAGAGACAAACCACTCCACGGACAATACCTAAAAAGAATGGACAAGGTGCAGATCAATAAAGATCAATCATTTATGTGGCTTAAAAGGGGAAGGATGAAGCCAGAATCGGAACTTGTAATAGCTGCCCAAGATCAGGCCTTGAGAACACGACATTATGATAAAGCGGTTCTCAAAATTTCCCAAGATGATAAATGCCGCATTTGCCAGGAGCAAGTAGAAACCATTGATCATATTGTCTCAGCTTGTCCAATCCTAGCAAAGACCGAATACCTGAAAAGACATGACAGGGTGTGTAGCTACCTCCACTGGCAGATCTGTACCGCCCTCGAAGTTCCAAACACATGCCCCAAGTGGTACGAACACTCACCAAAACCGGTGACGTCTGTTGGATTGTGTGCGATATTGTACGACCAACAAATTCAAACTGATCGCACGATAGCAGCAAACAAGCCGGATATAGTTATCCGGGATTTGGCGAAAAAATCGTGTTTACTTATCGATGTTGCTGTACCTTGCGATCAAAACGTCGTTACCAAGGAGGCAGAGAAACGTCTTAAATACAAGAGTTTGGAAATCGAGATCAGCCGAATGTGGGGCGTAAAAGCACAGGTCGTCCCGATAGTTATCGGAGCTCTGGGATTCGTTCCGCAAAATTTGAGTAAGAACTTGTCTAAACTCCCTGGTAATTCAAAAGATTGGGAAGTGCAAGAAATTGCTTTATTTGGAACAGCCCACATTTTGCGTAAAGTATTGTAGAGGCACCGATAGTCACCGGATCTGCTCCTTAGGTAGCTGGTTGCAACCTGGAGTAAATCTTATATTCAGCCGACTCATAACATCTTTAGTCGTGATGTAATGGGAAAATAATAATAATAATATTCACTTCACGGGTTAGGGAGATTCCCTGTTCCGGCTTCATAACACCATCTCTATCGTGGACGGCCAATGTCCCTATGATAATAATAATAATAATAATAATAATAATAATATCAGTAGAGGGGTGGTGGGAAGTGGGAGGGGAGGGGATACACGCACTCTTGTGGGGCGGCGCACCGCACCCAGGACATTCTCCCTTCCCCCCCTCCTCCTCCACACAGCCTGGTACTTAAGCCGTTTAGCCCCCCCCCCCGAACCCCCGTAGACGTTTTGTGGCTTCTATACAGCAGGTATGAAACGGCTTAACTTAGATATCATGTTTTCTGTTACAAAATTTCACATGTTCAATTCAATTTCATCCCCTTTTTTATTTATTTATTTACTTCAAAACAGTTTAAAACTGTGTGTGACGAGCTATGGGGAGAAGTGAAATTTGTGCACGTTTTCATAATTCTGTGATCTCTATCCTAAACCATATTTTAGTCGAATTTTGTATATAGAAAGAGTGTTTTTTTTTTCAAGTTTTGTTGACAAAATATTCGCTCCTATGTAATAAAATATATTTTCAAAGGTGAATTAACTATAAATGTGTGCCCTTAACCTTCATCATGTTCTTCATGAAAGAAAAATACTTTTTGCCGCGACAATATGGAAAACGATAATTTGAACCCGATAACCCTTTTGAAAACGAGAACCCTTTCTTGCATTGATTCAGAATTACTGTAATATTAAATGATATAACACCCCCTATTTCTTTTCTTTCATTTCTTAAAATGTTAATTCTGTTTTAAAATGATTAATGATCTATGAATCCTAATGTTTTTGTTTTTTGATTCATGTTTTAATTTGTGTGTTTATATTTCTTGTACTAGAAACTGATGATGATGGCTAAGCCATGGAAAGCCGCTATTCACATAAATGATATTATTGGCAATGGCAACACCTGTAATTATAGGTGAATTGTATTATGAAATAATTATAATTATTTCATTCATCGATAACACTGAGGCGGTGTTAAGGTGTAGACAATAACAGAATAATGTGTAGTTTATTCATAACAGTTTATTCCATTTATTGTGATTCTTTTTTCAGTAATGGTATCAGGTACATGGGCGAGGAAAACGCAATCCTTTGGTTGACAACGAAACATACTTGAATTTATTAGGGCTGCATTTGAAGTAAATCAGCTGTTGACGGTTTCATCCAATCGGGAGCTTGAACGTCACTGTAGTAACGTGTAAGCTCCAGATTGGATGACACCGGAAGCAGCTCTGAATAAATTTGAGTGCAAATATAACTTGTCTTGGTGTGGGTGTGTGCAGGGCCGCGCGAAGAGAGGCCGAAGAAAGGTGGCGTGCGTGGGCAGACGCTCCCGGAAATGTGGGAATTGGTTTGGGCGGTAAGAACACTCAATGCTTTCTAAGCAGAAAAGTAGAAAAAAGTCTGCAGGAAAAGGCAATCTGACAGTTATTGAAATAATTTTAGTTGTTTAAAATCATTTTCGAATTTTTGTTTCAACACATTCGTATTCACTAGAATATTCACATATTTACCCAACGCATATTCACTAGAATATGTGTTGGAGCAATTCAAGCACTTCACTCTTAGCAAATTACTTTTATGGTTTACTAGTTCATTGCTGTGTGTTTACAGACCTGAAACAAAACACGTAACGGTATACTTAATCCCCTTGCGGGCCTTTTCGCTTCTTTATGCCCTAGGGCCTTTTGAATAATTTATGGCCCGCTTTTATACCAACACAACACACAGAACTTAGTTATGAATTCGATTTTGTAAAGTTAAGATGCAAGCAAATACAATAAAAAAATGGCATAATGCTTAAATAAATAAAATAAATTGTTATAAACCTTATTTTGCTTATTTGATATGAAAATTGAAATTTTGAAATGTTTCCGTGAACTTATAATTGCCATCATTCACTCGCATTTCACTGTTACGTACCATCTTTTTTAGTGACATAATTATATTCTTCTTTAGTGGCGGTACTCGTAATAGTAATAAGATATATAAGGCACATCGGCTAACATCCTCGAAATGTTATTTTTTGGTGTTTTGACATATTCTAAATAACGTTTGACAACAGGCGCTAATAACCTAAAAGTACCGTTTCATCAGCGCAATTTACACTGTTATTCACGCTGATAAATCTCAAATACACCATAAAGAGTTTTATATATTTCTCAAGATTTTAATGGAAACCACTGTCCATAGTTTTGTTAGCTTTTGCGAGAATTTCCACAGGAACTTCACAATATTCTTTCATTTTGTACGAACAAATCAGTCCAATAACGATTATGCAATAGAAATTAGATATACACTCTGTTTTGTTTATCTGACGTCATATTGACAAATGACTGTTACAATGCGTCTTTTCACTTTAGACGCAAGAAATATTATAAAATGTTTCGAATTCTTGTTTTATTCAGCAACGAACTAGTAAACCATAAAGTTTTGTATGCACCACGGGCGTTACTAGATGTTCTTGCCCCTCAGGCGACTTCCAACCCCTCGGGCCAGAGGCCCTCGGGGTTGGAAGTCGCCCTCGGGGCAAAAACATCTACTTAACGCCCTTGATACATAAATAACTATTAGATGTCAGCACAATGTCAATTATTTTAGCAGAATGTAATTTTAAAAAACTAAAGAAAATGAAGCATTTTCATCCTTTTTATTTAATGTAAATTTTCCTAGGGGGCAGAAAAATTGGAATAGTACACTGTTAACTTTATCGTGATGTTTATTGTTTTGTTTTCATTTTCAGCTGATCCAGTCGCGTGGTATGGCACACCACCGTGGACGATGAGGCCAAAGGCCCCAGAAGCGTGAAGATATTTGATAAATGTGGGCGCTAGCATGGTTTTAAGCTAGAATTCGTGTTGACGGATTATTTCAATTACAGGATACATGTGCACAATAACTTGTGAATTAACTTGTTGATGCAAAACAATTTTATGTAGAAAACAAAACAAAAATATAAATTTTACGAAATTATCAGTGTAACTTTCATCTTGCTTTCACCATGTATTATGAACTAGAGCAAAAATAATCCGGTCCGGCTAGCTTTTATTTAACACCATCAGTTATTAGAGACGGAAAGAAATTCATTTTATCTATATTCTATTTAGATCTCCGAGATGCCCCACCTCGCTGCGTCGTACTGTCATCTCGCTTTTACCCCGCTCTCACATGCGCCCTCTGGCCATGCTCCTCCCTCCCTCTCATTCTCTCCCTGTGTCTCCATACACCACCACTCTCCCCATCCACGCTGGAAATAATTTTCAACGTTGATATGAAATACTCAAAGTCTAATTGCGCTATCGGGTTGAATCAAAATGCATTTAGTTGTTTAGCGTTCTAACAAAACTAAGATACACTTTTACCCTTTCTTCGCCGCTTTCGTTATATCGGGGAAAACGTAAACAAAACACGATTAAATTATGTTTTACGGTCTGAGAAACGTGATGCGTTGCTTTTCTCAAAATCTCATATAACAGTGTTACTCTTGTTAAAGGTCAAAATTGCGTAATGTCATTTATTCCCTACCAACGGAGAAAACCTAAGGAGAAGGGGGCAGGTCGTCAACGGCGGATTCAGGAATAAAGTAAACACGTGATCCTACGGAATTGTGATATACCAATTATTTAGGCAAGAAATAATTACGGAAAAGATGGCATATTAGGATTTTACAGGCAAAGAGTAGACGATCGCATGTGGCTGCTAGGGAGCCGATTAACATGAGCGAGGTTCATCTTACAATCATAGGGGCGTTGAAACCAGTGGAGGTGTACATGCCGGGACCGTTCGTCGATTATAATTAAAAATGACCGGATATGAGAGGGGCTTTGGGAAAAGAATTGAAGTCTGTTACTTGGGAAGCGAAAAGGTGCGTGTGAGGTCGGAAATTTCTAAGGAGTTTGGACTGTAATTTTTGTTCGTGAAAGAATAATACGACTGTGGATTATTATAGCTGGTACTATCGATCGGAAGTAACGACATAGGGCAAAATAATATCAAATTGGGACTTTGAACATATTGTGCAGCATTTTTATGCACACATTATGCAGTGAAACCGGACGTGTCTACGTGGGAAGTGTTAAATTTTCATGAGTCAAGGACGGAACAGTAATAGAGCTGTGATGATAGGATTCTTGTTACAAATTGTAAAATTAAGCAGGGAATAAATTGTAGATAGGTTAGAGGAGTTCGAATCATTAATTTCGAGGCTAGGTGCACATCTGATGCACGAGATAGCAGTGTTTGCGACAGGTTAGGAGAGTATCGGCGATAGGTAACGAAGATCGCGGTAGAAGAGAGAAGAGTGGACATCTCGACGCCAGGGAATTCGTCGTCCGCGGATCTTCGTGGTGCCGTCGGAAAAAAGAACTCTGGTATTGTGAAAACTGATCAGACATTTTCTAAAGGGTCATGGACCGAAATGAACATTTATTGAAATTGCAATAGTTGCATTAGTAATGAGGAATTGCAATCACTGTTGATTTAAAAAGTTTAATTGAATAAACCAATTTGTGAATGTTTCAACGAACACAAGATCTTATGATTATTATGCGATTCTGCATAAATAGTAGCTAGCAATCAATAGCCAAATAGAAACTAGAGGTGCTACAGAATGGCACAGACTTTCCCGTATTAGTTTTCTATTTCCTTAGGTCTTCGCTAGCTATTCGGAAATTGACACAAACTCTTCCTTGTCAGCTGTCATCTATCACCGCCAAAAGTACACTTTTTTGTCATTTAAAATTTGTAAATTTTTCGGTTTCCTATTGGTAGAACGGAAACATTAATTTTAGAATATTAAAGAACACAAAAACCTAGCCGTAAATAGCAATTTTCTTTTAAAAATTATTAGCCGTTTAAGAGAAAATGGCGTTTTAGCGCTACTAAAAATGCGAAATTTGAAGCTCATTTTCACAGAAAACGTTTCAGTTTTCAAAATACTTTATTTAAAGCACTTACACTCACAAATATAATAATGTTTACTAATTGCTGGTAATGTGCATATTAAAGATGTGAAAGAGCTTTCAAATATATTACAATTATGTAATTTTTGAAAAAACAAAAAATTACTCAAAATGAACTTTACGTCATATTAAAGAGTGTAATTATCACTATCTGTTACAAAAGTTTCAAGAAAAAATTTGCAGCCATATATGAGAAAATGGCGTTTGAGCATTTCTGAAAATGACGAAATTTGAGCTACTTTTCACAGAAAACGGTTGTGTTTTCGAGAAACTTTACTTGACATTATTTAAAGCATATATACTCGTAAATATAATAATGTGAAAATTTGCCACTAATCTAAATATTATCGACGTGAGAAACATGTGAAAAAATTTACATTTTTGTAATTTTTGAAAAAAACCAACCGATAGACCAATATGGCTTCTATGTCATCTGATAGAGTAAATTTGCCACTATCCCTACCAAAAGTTTAAAGAAAACATTTGGAGCCGTTTTTGAGAAAATCTTGATTTTGTAATTATTCAATGTTGCACATATTGCACGCAATATTGCACGAAAACTACTAAAATTTTGAGAAACATTTACACGACCTTTATGAAAGAACTCAGTATGCAGATCAAATTTTATTTGGAGAAAAAATCTCTATCTTCAATTTTGTAGTTGGAGAAAGACGCCGAAAAAAATTCAAACTTTCACAATTTTCAAAAATTCAGAGCTATACGTGAAAATCCGACCAATGCCATGTTAATAAGTGCATTTTACTCTATTCGTACAAGAAATTTAAAGAAAAAATTTGGAGCCGGTTTTGAGAAAATTTTGAAAATCCTCGGGGGGCTTCATATAAAGTACCTTCAAATTTTGAAGAATCTTTTTCAAAATCTCAAAGCTTTGACTAGAATCAGATCGACCGGGGAATATCCATTTTGGAAGAAATCGTACGTATGGTTTAGGCGCTAGCAGTGTTCACAGACGGACAGATAGACGGACGGACGGACGGATGGACAGACAGACAGACGGATGTTTTCCTTTCAATTGAGTTTTCGGTATCAAGGACCTAGAAAACAGGGTTTCTGGCTACCCCATGTGTTAGGGGATTTTTTTTTCTTAATTTAGCAACTGGTTTATCAATTTTTTCGTTATCACGGCCCGGCAATGATTTTTTTCGTCGAAAATTCGCCATTTTTTCGCGCAGCATTACATAACTTTCCCTATACTACGTTTATCACATCGTGCATATGTAAGTATACGGGAAAGTAAAAAACACTATCAGATGTTTCTTGTCCCCCGTATGGCGGACGGATCGGGTTGCCCAGGCAGTAAATGGTAAGCAAGTGGTTGATATCGGCAATCAAATTTTAAGATTAGACATTCAGCAAAAGAGATTTGTTACAGAATGACACAGACTTTCTCATAGTAGTTAATTTCCTTATCTGTTTAGTTTGGGCTTTCTTTCTTTTTTCACACCCTCTTCCCAATTGATACATGACGCCACCCAAATCAATTTATTTTTACAAAAGTTCTCAGTTTTTCACTCTCCTAATATTTGGATTGAAATATGACTTTGTACGTAAAACCTGTTTTACATGCAAATTTTTATTGAAAAATTTGGAGCCGGTTTTGAAAAAATCGTTTGAGAATTTCTGAAAGTGCTAAATTTTGAGTTTATTTTCAGAAAAATTAAATTTGAAGTAGCGAGGAACTTAATTAGAAATCATTTGAAACACTTGTACTCACAAATGCAATAATGTATTAAAGCGCCTGTAATGAGAATATTAACGACGTGAGAGATGAACAAAAAAATTACATTTGTGAAATTTTTGAAAAACAAAAGAATATAGGACGTTTATGTCATGTTATTGAGTGATATTGGCACTATCCATACAGAATGTGTAAAGAAAAATTTGGAGCGTTTTTTCAGAAAACCTTGTTTCTAAAATTGCCCATATTTCATTGAAAGTTGCGAACAAACTACAATAATTTTCAAACACTTTGCATGACAGGTATTCAATAACAGGGTGGCCAGCGAACCTGGAATTCTTGAAAACCGGGAAATAACCGGGAATTTGAAAAAACCTGGAAGAACCTGGAATTTGATTTGAAAACCAGGATTTTTCGTTATTTTCAGATTTATTCTCAACATTCAGCACAAATTAGCATATGGCATCGTATTCAGTAAAGTGTTTGATTCAACTCAGAACATGGTAATGGCGAATGAAAATCGAAATATGTAGGAATATAAGTGCCACATGTATGATTGAAAATTGTATAATCTTTATAGCACACAATTTCAAACACTCCCGCGTACGTGCAGCAATATATATGATCCTGTGGATGTCAAAATTCCATTGCAAAACTCTGACCCAAAATTCCATAGCAAACAAGATGAAAATGTCCTGTAACACAAAAGTTCAAAGCTATCAAGTATTGCTGCACGAGTGTAAGAGGCTTATTGATATTTCGAAGGTATTATTTCTTCTAAAATCTTCAGGGACACTGCCATCGTCATTTTGAATCTGGTTACAAACTGAGCATTGCCCAGAAGTTTTTTTTAAGAAATTGCTTGTTCTGGAATAGGGTTTTTTTAAACCCGTACCTAAAAGTTAAGCATCAACAGTATCTCCCTTGTTAACATTTCGTCACTCGCGCGGCCACTCGGCTTTCTATACAATTCGAGACTATACCGAGCATCAAAAAGGAAAGTAGAATTAATTTTAACAATGATAGTTAATGTAATTATTTATCATTTGGACTGTATAATTCTAAAGAACCTGTAACAAGTATTGTACCACAGTTTCTGGGTTGATGGCCCCCATCTCGATCAGGTTTTTCGTCCAGTTTCCCTGATCCTTGAGCAAATGCTGAGATGGTCCCTTGTTTTGCTTCTGGACATAAATGTAACTTCATTATTTGTGCACGTCTTCTGAATTTCAGTGGGAAATATAGTTATTCAAATTATCGTTTTTCATATTATCGCGACAAAAAGTATTATTCTTTCATGAAGAACATGAGGGTTCAGGGCAGAAATTTATAGCTAATTTACCTTTGAAAATATATTTTATTATATAGGAGCGAATATTTTGTCAACAAAACTCGAAAAAAACCTCTCTTTTCTGTATTCAAAATTCGACTAGAATATGGTTTAGGATAGAGACCACACAATTATGAAAACGTGCACAAAATTCACTTCTCCCCATAGCTCGTCATACGCAGTTTTTAACTGTTTTTGACGTAAATAAATAAAAATAAATAAATAAATAGCACGAGTAGGCCTACTCGCGCCTGGACACTATCCAGAGCTCCCATTGTGTAGTTTTCTTTCTTTATTAACATCTTTAATATACTTTTCTTATTTATCTATACTGTGATATACAAAATATTACGAGGAAACAAAGGAAGCTTTACTCTGGACGGTGCGAAGCGGTTACTAGGTGACGAATGTTTGTTTACATGCATGACGTAAGGAAGAACTGATTGAAGGTCTCCGGCGTAATATATAAACTCCTTAACACAAAAAGAAGCATGGAATATAAATAAGCAGGTTATATAGTGGTCAGAAATGGACGATAGACATTCTCAAACGGAATGCGGGATGCTTCTGTTAGAAGCGCTGGTGGTTTTGACGTCTGTTGAAAGTACAGCGGGGCTTTTTTTGGTGGCGAAAGAATTTTGTTTAGAAGCTCTCTTGACTCTGAGCTTTCGGAGGAGAAGCATCGTTGTAGTGGCTACGTGAAGGTTATCTGAATGATTTAAGTGGGACGTCGCCGTGTTGTATATAACAGGGAGTATGAGATTTAGAACTTTGTCAATGCATACGAAGGGGACTTTGTTTAAAGCAATTATTTTGTTCACCGACATGGAACATTAGTTGTACGTCGATTAATTATTCTAATTCCGGACTTGACAAATAGGTTTAAAGACATAAGCAGGAATTTACGCGAAACGGAACAGTTCGTGGCTAGGCGTCCGCCCGTGACGCAGACAGTGTTATAGATTATAGGCTTAACAGCTGAGAATTCGGAATTTTTGTAAGGAATTCAATTTAAACATCAAAAGAGAAGCAGATGACTTCGGCGACGACCGGCGAATTATCGGCGCGGAAGCCAAGGGTGATATGGCTACATGGCCTCATCGAACAACGCCAAGAGAATTCGGTACCGTTATTTAACTAAATTCTGGCATAAAGGTTTTAAAACAACTAAAAAGGTTTTAAAAGTCATGAGGAAAGAATAACATAAATTAATGAGGAAACAGCAATTGCATGCAATCAATATAATTTATATTATTAAAAAAATTAAAGTCATTTCAATAAATGAAGTTATTGTTGTGCCAAATCAAGGCCGTCTAGAAGAGTATATTAGAAGGCTTGAGCCAATGTGAATGTCACGTGATCTGACGTCACAATCGGTGGCTGAACATTTTTCGTTTTCGCATTCGCCCTTGTCAACGAGCTAGAATATTTTAGCTAATTATCCCTTGTAGGAGTAATAATTACATGCTCTGTTTTCTGCATAAAAATAATTCCTTCGCCCATTATCTTCAAGTAACCAAGGTATGTCTCCTAGTATTGAGGGATGTGGTGCATTGAAGCCATCTAAAGCTAGCAGCGCCCAGAAATCAATCTCAACCAAACTATATCCAAAATTTTAGGCTAATTTTAGGCTAATTAAATGCTCTATTCCCGAATTTTAGGCTCCTCTGGATTTCCGAAAATCGTGGGCGCTGCTAGCTTTAGTCTAAAGCTCATAAGCTCATAAACATCAAAATCAAAAACCTTAGGAAAAATCTGAAAACCATCCCAAAAGTTAAGAATAATTTTAGGCTCTTGGAAAAAAATCATCCCCGCCTTCAAATTCCAAAATTCAGGGCTGTACAAAGCGAAACAATTAACACTAGTGAGAACCCGTGCGATTAAATCGCACGGTTAGTCAAATAACCAAACTGTTTTCTGCTTAAATTCTTTTTTTGTATTCCAGCATTATAAACGACCTAACCTCACTAAGATCACTAACCTCTCATATTTCAAGATTTCTATTCAATGTAGAAAATCACGTTCACGTGCTTACACAACCTACACTAAATTGAAACAAACAAAAATGCTTGAGATTGCTACATTCACTTGTTTCCCGCCACCGTCCGAGTGTAATTTTCTTCCGATAGATCGGGCGGCAATCAGATATTACAGCTCCCGAATTACTACTTTTTTTAATATTTAGGTATTTTTAACGCCCTTTTTCAATACGAATGTCCCACGTGCAGGTGAAAGGAAACACGATTTTTCAATCCATTGCTTCTTTATACAGATCGGTTTCGTATGTCGCCCAATTTATTGAAAAGACCAAACAGCCCTTTGAGAAATAATACATAATTGGTTCTTACGGGTGAAATAACACCAAAATCAAAAAACCGTAGGAAAAATCTGAAACCCCTTCCCAAAAGTTAAGAATAATTTTAGGCTCTTGGAAAAAAATCATCCCCGCCTTCAAATTCTAAAAATCAGGGCTGTACAAAGCGAAACAATTAACATTGGTTCTTACGGGTGAAATAACACCAAAATCAAAAAACTTTAGGAAAAATCTGAAACCCCTCCCAAAAGTTAAGAATAACTTTAGGCTCTTGGAAAAAATCAATCCCGCCTTCAAGTTCCAAAACTCAGGGCTGTACAAAGCGGAACAATTAACATTGGTTCTTACGGGTGAAATAACACCAAAATCAAAAAACCTTAGGAAAAATCTGAAACCCCTCCCAAAAGTGAAGAATAATTTTAGGGTCTTGGAAAAAAATTATCCCCGCCTTCGAATTCCAAAATTCAGGGCTGTACAAAGCGAAACAATTAACATTGGTTCTTACGTGCGAATAAACACAACTCACTATGAAAGAACTCACTATGAAGAAAAAAATACATTTGAAGCAAAAATCTCCATCTGCAATTTTGTAGTTGGAGGAAGACGTTGAATAAAATTCAAAATTTTGCAATTTTCGAAAATTTAGAGTTTACCGTGAACATCGTACCTATGTCACCATAATATGTGCATTTTACTCTGTTCTTACAAGAAATTTAAAGAAAAATTTGGAGCAGTTTTTGAGAAAAGTTTAAAAACGTCCGGGGAGCTTCATGTAAAGTACCCCAAAATTGTATAGAATCTTTTTCCAAATCTCAAAGCTTTCACTCAAACCAGATCGTGCGGGGAATATCCATTTTGGAAGAAATCGTACTTACGGTTTAGGTGCTAGCAGTGTTGACGGACGGACGGGGACGGACGGATGGACGTTTTCCTTTCAGTTGGTTTTTGGGAATCAAGGACCAACAAAAAAAGGGTTCTGGCTACACCACGTGTTAAGGGATTTTTTTTTCTTAATTTAGCAACTGGATTTATCCAGTTTTTCGTCATCACGACCAGACAACTAATTTTTTGCTGGCGAAAATTCGTCATTTTCCCCGCAGCATTATATAACTTTCCCTATACTACGTATATTACTCTGTATTTAAGTAGCGTTTATTGTCGACAGAACAATTTTTATACATGGTGGTAGTTTCCTTATTGCTTTTATCTTCGAAATTCTATTATCCTGAAATGACCTGACACTAAGCACAGGTGTCACTGTCACGTCCTTGTTGTGCACTGATTACTATTTACACTATTTACATTTTAACTGCTCCATCACTGCACCATCTTCTTTGACAGGGTGTAGGGGCATCGAGGGGCTCCTGGTGGTGGCGCGGGAGTTTTTAGGTGCGGATTGGCCTACGCCAGACGATGCCCGCGGCCGAGGCGGCCCCCGCCGGGCACAGTTTTATTTATTTACACACTCGGCGGTATTCGGCAGGGACCAGGTCTGGACGGTGTGCTTGTAATAGCAGGCGCCACTACGTCGGTAAAGCTAGCACCCCCACTTTCTCAAAACTCAAAAATGCTTGCGCCATAATTTTGGGCTAATTTCAGCCCCCTTCTAAAAATTTTGGGCTACCTCCCAACACCTTGAAATTACGATTTCAAATTTTGGCCGGTAAAGCTAGCACCCCCACTTACTTAAAATTCAAATTTTTTGCACGGTCAAAACAAGTGAATTTTGGGCTTCTGGGGGCCACTTTTCAAAATTTCGAAACACACCCCTAAATACGAAAACAAAAAATCAAAACCACTTCTAATTCTCAAATTTCAAAATTTCTCCCACCATAAGTTCGGGATATTTTTGGGCTCTTCAGTGACACCAGAAACATTATTTTGGTACCCTACAATCTCCGAAATTAAGGTTAAAAATTGTGGGTTGTTAATTGAACACCCACCCGTACTGAAAATTCGAAAATATTTGTGTGGTCGTAAACGTGCGAAATTTTTGTTCCTTTTCAAAATTTCGAAACTCACCCCTACGTACGATAACAAATATTTAAAACCATCCCAATAGCAACTCAACTCAAAAAATCTTGGGCCATAATTTTGGGTTCTTTAGTGTCATCAAAAAACACCCCGAAATCAACTTAGCAAAAACGAGGATGGAGAAGCTAGAATCTCACTATCTCAAAACTAGGAAATCCGGAGAAACTTCACACATTTTCTGGGAGAATTATACCGTACACGTGTATTTCCAACATTAAAAAAGAAAAAAAAATGTATTTGTTGAGAGTTTTACCATTTATTCGGACAGGATCAATATCAAGCCTTGAAATAATTACTTTAATTCATTCCTATGTAAATATCCAATATGGACTTATTAAATATTTCATACAAGAAAAATTCTCTCCAAAAAGCAGCGACGAACTAAAAGATAAAATAGTTATTTAACTATACATCTACAATTCTAAAATCACAATCAATAATAGAGAAATCCAAAAATGGAAAAAGAATAATGCCTAGTATAAAAGGCAAACTACATTTTTTCTCAATCTTTCATTCGTCCAAAAAAAAAAAGAAAACAAACTTAACTAACAAATGTAAATATGGAATTTACTAACAATTGAACACATACCAACAAATAAGATGCGATCTTGAAATAATTTGGGCATTGCCATGTTTTTCATGAAAAAGAAAAGCAAAGTAAAAAAAACTGTCCGAAATACTTACCGATCTCAAATATTTGTTGGTTTTTTTTTCAAAACTAAACTACAGGTATTTCGCTTCAATCAATTCAATGTTCTACAAATAACATGCACATTATGGCAAAAAATCGCGACACGCATATCATTTTGGGGTAGATGCATTCTTTTTGAAAAGAATTGAATATTAATCAAAACACCCTATTTTCCTGCAAAATTCAATATTTGTGTTGTTATAAAACCTAAACTACAAGGATTTCGTTCCGGGCAATTTAATGTCATATACAACACATAATAGGGAATACGGCTGTACTCTAATAATTTTGGACTACTCACTTTGTTTTAAAAAGATTGGAAAATTAGTGTAAAAACTATTATATAAATTTTGATCATATTTTGGTTTATCACTAAATAAACTCCAAAATACTGTACTAATTCAGAAGAATTTATTTAGAATTGCTCATACATTGGCCATCAATATGTCAACTTCAAATAATTTTGGACTAGATTCGTTCTTAATAAAAATGAAAGGAATATTAATCAAAACAGTCCCAACTTTTTTCCGATATTCAATATTACTTAACTATACTTTACCTTAACTACAGGTATTTCGCGTTTGATAATGTCATTTTCAAATACATGATAAGGATTACGGCTGTACTCAGAAAAAATTTTAGGCTCCTCTCTTTGTTTACCAAAAAATGGAAAATTCTCGTGAAAACTACAATATACTTCTTGGAATTTCTTTGGAATTTCTCATTCCTCACAAAATAAACTCCAAAATACTTTACTAATTGAAAAAGAGAATTTATTTACATTTGCACATACATTGCTTCTCAATTTGCTAATCTCAAATAATTTCGGGCTAGAAACGTTCTTATTGAAAAATAAAGGAATAATAATCAATAGAATAACTTTTGTTTTTGCTATCCAATATTTGCGATCTTATAAAACCTGAACTACAAGGATTTCGTTCCTGGCAATAAAGTTCCATATACAACACATGATAGAGAATACGGCTATACTAATGAATCATTTTGAACTTCGCGGTTTCTTCTCCAACAAAAGAAAAATTCGCGTGAGAACTACATAACATTTCACCACGTTTCCACTTCTGAAAAAGTAAACCCCAAAATTCTGTACCAATTCAAATAAAGAATTTATTAACAATTGCACATAAATTAGCTAATAATATTCAAATCTCAAATAATTTTGGGCTAAATTAGTTCGTATTAAAAAAGGGATATTAGTCAAAACCAGTCCATATTTTTTTTTCGATATTCGACATTTTCGTTCTTATAAAACCGAAGTACTAGGATATGGCTCATGGCATTGGCGTGTGACATACAATACATATTAAGGAATACGATTATACCCACAAATAATTTTGGGCTTCTCTTTCTTTTCCAAAAAGTGGAAAATTCTCGTGAGAAATACAGTATAACTTTTAAATAATTTTTCATTCCTCACAAAATCATTTCTGAAATACTTTAATAATTCAAATGAGGAACTGATTCACAATTGTTCATGCATTACCTATCAAGATGCCAATCTCAAATAAGTTTGGGCTAGCACCGTTCTTATTGGAAAAATTTGGAATATTCATCAAAACACACCCAATTTTTTTCGATATTCAACATTTGCGTTCTTATAACACCTGAATTACAACGATTTGGCTCCTGGATATTGAAGGTCATATACAACACATGATACGGAATACAGATATACTAACAAATGATTTTGGCTTCTCTCTTTCTTTTCCAAAAAAATGGAAAAATTCTCGTGAGAACTAGAATATACCTTTTTACTAATTTTTCATTCCTCACAAAAAATTGCTGAAATACTTTACTAATTCAAATGAGAAATTTCTTAGCAATTGCCTATTTATTACCTATTAATATGCTAACCTCAAATAATTTTGGGCTAGCACCGTTCTGACTGAAAAAAATAGAACATTAATCAAAACACACCCACTTTTTTCGATATTCAATATTTGAGTTCTTATAACACCTGAACTCCAACGACTTAGTTTCCGAAAATTGAACGTCATATTCAACACAATATAGAGAATAGTATTATACCCACAAATAATTTTGGGCTTCTCTCTTTCTTTTCCAAAAAATGGGAAATTCTCGTGAGAACTACAACATGCCTTTCGATTAATTTTTCATTTCTCACAAAATAATCTCTGAACTACTTTACTAATTCAAATGGGGAATTTATTAGCAATTGCTCATACATTACATATCAATATGCCAATCTCAAATAATTTTGGGCTAGCACCGTTCTGACTGAAAAATATAGAATATTAATCGAAACACACCCACTTTTTTTCGATATTCAATATTTGAGTTTTTATAACACCTGAACTACAACGACTTAGCTTCTGAAAATTGAACTTCATATTCCACACATTATAGAGAATTCTATTAAAACCCACAAATAATTTTGGCCTTCTCTCTTCCCTATCCAAAAAATGGAAAATTCCCGTTAGGAATACAACATACCCTATTCACCAGTAAGAACCAATGTTAATTGTTTCCCTTTGTACAGCCCTGATTTTTGGTATTTTAAGGCGGGGATGATTTTTTTCAAAGAGCCTAAAATTATTCTTAACTTTTGGAAGGGGTTTCGAATTTTTCATAAGGTTTTTTGATTTTGGTGTTTATTCGCCCGTAAGAACCAATGTTAATTGTTTCGCTTTGTACAGCCCTAATTTTTGGAATTTGAAGGCGGGGATAATTTTTCTCCAAGAGCCTAAAATTATTCTTAACTTTTGGGAGGGGTTTCAGATTTTTCCTAAGGTTTTTTGATTTTGGTGGTATTTCACCCGTAAGAACCAATGTTAATTGTTTCGCTTTGTACAGCCCTGAATTTTGGAATTTGAAGGCGGGGATGATTTTTTTTCCAAGAGCCTAAAATTATTCTTAACTTTTGGGAGGGGTTTCAGATTTTTCCTAAGGTTTTTTGATTTTGGTGTTATTTCACCCGTAAGAACCAATGTTAATTGTTTCGCTTTGTACAGCCCTGAATTTTGGAATTTCAAGGCGGGGATGATTTTTTTCCAAGAGCGTAAAATTATTCTTAACTTTTGGGAGGGGTTTCAGATTTTTCCTAAGGTTTTTTGATTTTGGTGTTATTTCACCCGTAAGAACCAATGTTAATTGTTTCGCTTTGTACAGCCCTGAATTTTGGAATTTGAAGGAGGAGTTGATTTTTTTCCAAGAGCGTAAAATTATTCTTAACTTTTGGGAGGGGTTTCAGATTTTTCCTAAGGTTTTTTGATTTTGGTGTTATTTCACCCGTAAGAACCAATGTTAATTGTTTCGCTTTGTACAGCCCTGATTTTTAGAATTGGAAGGCGGGGTTGATTTTTTTCCAAGAGCCTAAAATTATTCTTAACTTTTGGGAGGGGTTTCAGATTTTTCCTAAGGTTTTTTGATTTTGGTGTTATTTCTCCCGTAAGAACCAATGTTAATTGTTTCGCTTTGTACAGCCCTGATTTTTAGAATTGGAAGGCGGGGTTGATTTTTTTCCAAGAGCCTAAAATTATTCTTAACTTTTGGGAGGGGTTTCAGATTTTTCCTAAGGTTTTTTGATTTTGGTGTTATTTCACCCGTAAGAACCAATGTTAATTGTTTCGCTTTGTACAGCCCTGAATTTTGGAATATGAAGGCTGGGATGCTTTTTTTTTCCAAGAGCCTAAAATTATTCTTAACTTTTGGGAGGGGTTTCAGATTTTTCCTAAGGTTTTTTGATTTTGGTGTTATTTCACCCGTAAGAACCAATGTTAATTGTTTCGCTTTGTACAGCCCTGAATTTTGGAATTTGAAGGCGGGGATGATTTTTTTCCAAGAGCGTAAAATTATTCTTAACTTTTGGGAGGGGTTTCAGATTTTTCCTAAGGTTTTTTGATTTTGGTGTTATTTCACCCGTAAGAACCAATGTTAATTGTTTCGCTTTGTACAGCCCTGAATTTTGGAATTTGAAGGAGGAGTTGATTTTTTTCCAAGAGCGTAAAATTATTCTTAACTTTTGGGAGGGGTTTCAGATTTTTCCTAAGGTTTTTTGATTTTGGTGTTATTTCACCCGTAAGAACCAATGTTAATTGTTTCGCTTTGTACAGCCCTGATTTTTAGAATTGGAAGGCGGGGTTGATTTTTTTCCAAGAGCCTAAAATTATTCTTAACTTTTGGGAGGGGTTTCAGATTTTTCCTAAGGTTTTTTGATTTTGGTGTTATTTCTCCCGTAAGAACCAATGTTAATTGTTTCGCTTTGTACAGCCCTGATTTTTAGAATTGGAAGGCGGGGTTGATTTTTTTCCAAGAGCGTAAAATTATTCTTAACTTTTGGGAGGGGTTTCAGATTTTTCCTAAGGTTTTTTGATTTTGGTGTTATTTCACCCGTAAGAACCAATGTTAATTGTTTCGCTTTGTACAGCCCTGAATTTTGGAATATGAAGGCTGGGATGCTTTTTTTTTCCAAGAGCCTAAAATTATTCTTAACTTTTGGGAGGGGTTTCAGATTTTTCCTAAGGTTTTTTGATTTTGGTGTTATTTCACCCGTAAGAACCAATGTTAATTGTTTCGCTTTGTACAGCCCTGAATTTTGGAATTTGAAGGCGGGGATGATTTTTTTCCAAGAGCGTAAAATTATTCTTAACTTTTGGGAGGGGTTTCAGATTTTTCCTAAGGTTTTTTTGATTTTGGTGTTATTTCACCCGTAAGAACCAATGTTAATTGTTTCGCTTTGTACAGCCCTGAATTTTGGAATATGAAGGCTGGGATGCTTTTTTTTTCCAAGAGCCTAAAAGTATTCTTAACTTTTGGGAGGGGTTTCAGATTTTTCCTAAGGTTTTTTGATTTTGGTGTTATTTCACCCGTAAGAACCAATGTTAATTGTTTCGCTTTGTACAGCCCTGAATTTTGGAATATGAAGGCTGGGATGCTTTTTTTTTCCAAGAGCCTAAAAGTATTCTTAACTTTTGGGAGGGGTTTCAGATTTTTCCTAAGGTTTTTTTGATTTTGGTGTTATTTCACCCGTAAGAACCAATGTTAATTGTTTCGCTTTGTACAGCCCTGAATTTTGGAATTTCAAGGCGGGGATGATTTTTTTCCAAGAGCGTAAAATTATTCTTAACTTTTGGGAGGGGTTTCAGATTTTTCCTAAGGTTTTTTGATTTTGGTGTTATTTCACCCGTAAGAACCAATGTTAATTGTTTCGCTTTGTACAGCCCTGAATTTTGGAATTTGAAGGAGGGGTTGATTTTTTTCCAAGAGCGTAAAATTATTCTTAACTTTTGGGAGGGGTTTCAGATTTTTCCTAAGGTTTTTTGATTTTGGTGGTATTTCACCCGTAAGAACCAATGTTAATTGTTTCGCTTTGTACAGCCCTGATTTTTAGAATTGGAAGGCGGGGTTGATTTTTTTACAAGAGCCTAAAATTATTCTTAACTTTTGGGAGGGGTTTCAGATTTTTCCTAAGGTTTTTTGATTTTGGTGTTATTTCTCCCGTAAGAACCAATGTTAATTGTTTCGCTTTGTACAGCCCTGATTTTTAGAATTGGAAGGCGGGGTTGATTTTTTTCCAAGAGCCTAAAAGTATTCTTAACTTTTGGGAGGGGTTTCAGATTTTTCCTAAGGTTTTTTGATTTTGGTGTTATTTCACCCGTAAGAACCAATGTTAATTGTTTCGCTTTGTACAGCCCTGAATTTTGGAATATGAAGGCTGGGATGCTTTTTTTTTCCAAGAGCCTAAAAGTATTCTTAACTTTTGGGAGGGGTTTCAGATTTTTCCTAAGGTTTTTTGATTTTGGTGTTATTTCACCCGTAAGAACCAATGTTAATTGTTTCGCTTTGTACAGCCCTGATTTTTAGAATTGGAAGGCGGGGTTGATTTTTTTCCAAGAGCCTAAAATTATTCTTAACTTTTGGGAGGGGTTTCAGATTTTTCCTAAGGTTTTTTGATTTTGGTGTTATTTCACCCGTAAGAACCAATGTTAATTGTTTCGCTTTGTACAGCCCTGAATTTTGGAATATGAAGGCTGGGATGCTTTTTTTTTCCAAGAGCCTAAAATTATTCTTAACTTTTGGGAGGGGTTTCAGATTTTTCCTAAGGTTTTTTGATTTTGGTGTTATTTCACCCGTAAGAACCAATGTTAATTGTTTCGCTTTGTACAGCCCTGAATTTTGGAATATGAAGGCTGGGATGCTTTTTTTTCCAAGAGCCTAAAAGTATTCTTAACTTTTGGGAGGGGTTTCAGATTTTTCCTAAGGTTTTTTGATTTTGGTGTTATTTCACCCGTAAGAACCAATGTTAATTGTTTCGCTTTGTACAGCCCTGATTTTTAGAATTGGAAGGCGGGGTTGATTTTTTTCCAAGAGCCTAAAATTATTCTTAACTTTTGGGAGGGGTTTCAGATTTTTCCTAAGGTTTTTTGATTTTGGTGTTATTTCACCCGTAAGAACCAATGTTAATTGTTTCGCTTTGTACAGCCCTGATTTTTAGAATTGGAAGGCGGGGTTGATTTTTTTCCAAGAGCCTAAAATTATTCTTAACTTTTGGGAGGGGTTTCAGATTTTTCCTAAGGTTTTTTGATTTTGGTGTTATTTCTCCCGTAAGAACCAATGTTAATTGTTTCGCTTTGTACAGCCCTGATTTTTAGAATTGGAAGGCGGGGTTGATTTTTTTCCAAGAGCCTAAAATTATTCTTAACTTTTGGGAGGGGTTTCAGATTTTTCCTAAGGTTTTTTGATTTTGGTGTTATTTCACCCGTAAGAACCAATGTTAATTGTTTCGCTTTGTACAGCCCTGAATTTTGGAATATGAAGGCTGGGATGCTTTTTTTTTTCCAAGAGCCTAAAATTATTCTTAACTTTTGGGAGGGGTTTCAGATTTTTCCTAAGGTTTTTTGATTTTGGTGTTATTTCACCCGTAAGAACCAATGTTAATTGTTTCGCTTTGTACAGCCCTGATTTTTAGAATTTGAAGGCGGGGATGATTTTTTTCCAAGAGCGTAAAATTATTCTTAACTTTTGGGAGGGGTTTCAGATTTTTCCTAAGGTTTTTTGATTTTGGTTTTATTTCACCCGTAAGAACCAATGTTAATTGTTTCGCTTTGTACAGCCCTGAATTTTGGAATTTGAAGGCGGGGATGATTTTTTTCCCAAGAGCCTAAAATTATTCTTAACTTTTGGGAGGGTTTTCAGATTTTTCCTAAGGTTTTTTGATTTTGATGTTTATTCGCCCATAAGAACCAATGTTATTTGTTTCGTTTTGTACAGCCCTGAATTTTGGAATTTGAAGGCGGGGATAATTTTTTTCCAAGAGCCTAAAATTATTCTTAAATTTTGGGATGGGTTTCTGATTTTACAATTGATTTTGAGATAGATTCTGGGTGGGCGCTGCTAGCTTTAGACTAAAGCTAGCAGTGCCCACGATTTTCGGAAATCCAGAGGAGCCTAAAATTCGGGAATAGAGCATTTAATTAGCCTAAAATTAGCCTAAAATTTTGGATATAGTTTGGTTGAGATTGGTTTCTGGGCGCTGCTAGCTTTAGATGGCTGTGCATTGAGGGATGTGGAGGTATGTGGTGCAATTATCATTTATTTTATGTAATACATGTTGCAATATGTTTTGTTGCTTGCACTTAGATGTTTGGTTATACTATTATACCTGCATTTTTTTCAGTGAATCCTTGAAAACTATCCTTAAAGGAAAGCATTTTGAAAATTAGGCCATTTTGAAAACTAGATATGTGACAAAATGCCAAGCAAGTGAAGTGTGCCGTGCGATTGTTAAAAAAATTAAAGTCATTTCAAGTCAGTCCGATCGAATTATGATGGATCGACGGAACAAGTTTCAACTTGAAATTTCCTAACAATCCTGCTCTGTGACGGAAGTAGATGAAAACATAAATACGAGGGTAAGTCAATAAGTATCTGCAATCAATTTTTATAATTTATTACAGGAAGAAAACACAATTTTTATTGATATCGCTTTTTAACATGTTCACTCTTCTTTTCAATGCACTTCGTCTACCGTTGAACATGCTTCCCGATTCCTTCTGAAAAAACGGTTTTTGAATGTGCAGCAAGGCACGTATGCACCACTTATTTGAACTGTTGATCGGAGCAGAATCGACGGTCCAAACAGATGGTAATCCGACGGGATGAGATTGTGCATATGGTTTGCCATTTCATTTACAGTCACTCGTCTGTTATTCAGGATAAAGACAGTAATTGTTCAATATTGGGATCTGTTGCAGCTGTAGCTGGACGCCCCGTTCTTTCCTTTTTCTTGACGCTCGTTCGACGCTCTTTTCAACGACCACTTTTCAACTGTTCTGGTAACTTGCAAACACTTCTCTGTGGCCAAACATTGTCCCCGCATTGTGCTGAAAATCTGCTATGGATTTCCGCCCCTTGTACACCTTCAAACCATAGAAAACGGATTATGGAACGCTTTTCTTCTTTGGTGCAAACAGAGAGTGCTGTCGCCATCTTTAAACCACAAAAGTGCAAGACGGACTGATCAGAAAACGCTGAAACCTCCTACAGCCAAAGACAACGGTCCCAAGTAATGGTTAGGGATCACACAAAGCCGTAGAACCAAACTAAAGACAATTAGAGCAAAATTGCAGATACTTATTAACTTACCTATGTAAGAAAGGTTTTGTCCTCTCAAAGAACTTGTGTGTGTATGTAAAACACTTCGACTCAAAATTTATTGTCGACCAGAACAAGGCAGTAAG
>JAHLJT010009436.1:253713385-253735705 GCA_031308135.1 Acheta domesticus | reverse complement strand
AAGAGATGGTGTCGAAATATTTACTAAAGGAACGTATCGAGACCATAGTGAAAGATGCATACCCTTCTATCTCAGTGAACAGCCTCACTTCTTGACGAATACTCACCAAGTGTTTCAGTTATAGATAACTGAAAATTTTGAAATTAAGTTCCTGAAGCATGAAAATCAAAGAACTTTATTGAAGGGCTTTGTATGAGAGACAGATCCGATTAACGAAAAACACAGTTTTGAGTTGCGGACAAATTCTGCTCACATTAATAGAACATTGTACTTTGTGTATGTCAAACATTTTATTAAGTAAACTCTATACATTAGGAATGTTCAGTAATAAATATAATGGTTTCAAGAATGTAAGACGCAAGGTCACAAAAGTGAGTGCAAAGTAGGAAGACATTAAAGTCAATTTAAACGTCCAAAACAATTTTAATGTATTTTCAATGTGATTTGTGTCTTTTGAATAATCTCATAAAGTCTTACATAATCTGCTGGAGTACCTTCTGAATTAAATGTTGCTTTTCATCCTTCCTCTTCTTATTTTTGTGCAGCTTGGATTACATTAGCCTACCTGTGAATATTTTACTGTTCCTTACAATATTAACAAATATTATTAATAATTATTTATCATCAGAAAAATATCTGATAAATGCATTACTATTAACTGTACTACTAACTTCCATATTAAATTAAAGTAGACAACTTGAAAGAAATAGAGCAGTAAAAATATAAATAGAATTATCATGAAGGTATTTAATGTCTTATGAGTATCAATTATGGCAGCAAAATTGTTTTATGAATAATACAAAATTTTATATTACAAATAAGGTAGTATGTACAAAAATTTTAAGCCTTCTCAATTTGTTAATTTATGTTGAAATGTACCAACAACGTCTCGTCATAGACTCTTACGAGATCGTTGGCATCATTCATCTAAGATGGTTATAATCATGACCCGTTCCGAATTTATATTAAAATTTTGGGCGCCAGGAACAGGTTACGTTAATTAAAAATGACCAATGCTTCCACAGCTAATTTCAACAAATGTATAAATGTCCGGCTACCTGGGTCAATGGGTCCCGTTATGGATAATCGCTAATTGCTATCGCCTAGATAGCCGATTACTTGATCTGCCAACCGTACAGTATGGCGAGGAATCTGAAAGGGAATAATTATCTCTTTTTAACTATTTAACAATTTTGATTGACTCAATGAAAATCTTTTCATTTCCAAAAGAAAAAAAATTCAACAATTTATTTAACAATATTTACAATTGTTTTTGTCCTTAGGTCATGACCTCGTTTTAAAATATATATCTTTTGTACTGCAGTCTTATTTACCGTCTTGGTCGCCGACGCCCCGCAGTCTCTTCTCACTTGAATGTAGGCGATCCGAAGTTCCGCTTCTCTCTTCTAATCTTGCGACGTTGCCGACGCATCCAGCCCTCACTGACTAGAGTATCTACCTGTTCTTAATTGGTATTCAGAATTCCTAGTCTTCCCCAACTAGTGGTAAAATATTAAAGTCCAAAACCGCAATATATGAAAAAACTTTCGAAGTCCTAATCGAACTTCCCGTTGCACATCAACTTCCAGATTCCGAAAAACTATTGAGTCTCACTCGAAACTTACAAGTCCTACTTCCCTAACGTTGATCTCGCGAGCGATCTTTACTACTCGACGACCACTATCAGAATGTCCAGTTCTCCCTGTTCTTTCGCCCTCAACGCTTCGGTATCCGTCCTTCGTTCCTCTTTTTTTAAAACAAAACGACAAAATTAGACAGTCTATTCTCCCTTAGCCAATCCATTCATCTCTTATCAAACCAAGTAGCCACGCCCCCGACAGTCATTCCTTTACAGACCAATCACACATTATTTTATTTGTCTATCTAGCCAGCGCCCCCATCTCTTCAAGGCCTGAATGCAGTTTGTTGACCTTGCCAACCACTGCACCGGCGTTGCTAAGGCTGTATATCGCCATTTGCATACCCTTTTGTCCACCCCATTTACAACCAATATTATTAACAAAATATTATATATTTTCGTATGTCACAACGTGTACGAAAATCGGAATGGCTTAATAGAAATAACTCTCTAAAATAAAGTCCTAGAGCTTAAGAAGGCTTAATGTTTCCTCGTGTTATTTTAAACAATTATGGGTTTCCGTGCAATTTTAAGAACTAGATCTCTGTTTATAACGTGGACAGCATGCATTTCCTGCCAGCCACCCCTCGTGACGTCATTCGGCGGAGGAGCAGGCCTTCTATTCTAGACGGCCTTGGCCAAATCTATATGTAATTTTTCGTATGATGAAATCGCCTTTTGTTTCAACAAGCACAGCCATGTTCCCACGTGGCCTTTTAATGATGAATACACACAATCCACTATTCTTCAAAGGTAGTTAATAATTGGTATTCTTCAAAGGTAGTTAACGTATTGTAATACATTTTGCACTATTGTTTATAATGTTAAAATTATTGATGACCAATTGTACTAGATTTGTTTGATGGAGATAGATTAAAAGTCAAATTGAATGTGAATGCAAACTCTCCGTTTCGCCGTGCGACACAACACTTCCGACGCTCTTCCCCTCCGCATAAGGGCGCTACACTTGGGAAACTCCTGCGATGCCAACCTTGCGGCCGGGAGCGGTATCAGAAAATGGGGTTTTGAAGGAAACTTAACAAAGCGGTTGTTAAGATGTTTTAGAAATTTAAAGTGGTGCAAATTTCGACTTGTTACCCGTGAAAACCAATAAAAGGTATGAGAAAGAATACCAATATTTTCAACATCGGCGTCAAAGTAAGAATATTGGGTTAAAAGGATCTGCAAATGGCAATATACAGCCTTAGCAATGCCGGCGTAGTGGTTGGCAAGGTCAATAAACTGCATTCAGGCCTTGAATAGGTGGGGGCACTGGCAAGAAAGACATATAAGATAATTTGGGATTGGTCTAGAAAGGAATGACTACCGAGAGCGTGGCTACTTGATTTGGTAAGAAATGGATGGATTGGCTAAGGGAGAATAGACTGTCAACTCCTGAGAATAGACTGTCGAAGTTTGTCGTTTTGTTTAAAAAAAGAAGAATGAAGGACGAATACCGAGGCGTTGAGGGCTAAAAACGTAGGAGTAAATGACATTCTGATAGAGGTCGTCGAATGGTACAGATCGCTCGCGAGTTTAATATTAGGGGAGTGGGACTTGTAAGTTTGACGTGAGAATCAATAGTTTTCGGACTCTGAAAGTTGATGTGCAGCAGTTAAATTCGCTTAGGACTTTGAAAGTTTTTTATATTGCGGTTTTGGACTTTAATGTTTTACCACGTAGTTGGGGAGAACTAGGAACTGTGAATATTAAGAAAGAACCAGTAGATATTCTAGGCAGTGAGGGCTGGATTCGTCGGCAGCGTCGCAAGATTATAAGAGAGAAGCTGGACTTGGGATTATCTGCATTCAAGTGAGAAGATACTGCGGGGCGCCGTCGGTCAAGATCGCGTTTAGATAAGTACTGCAGTACAAAGGGTTTCTTTTAAAACGAGGTCATGACCTAAAAGTAGAATAATTGTTCCCAAGTCAATAAATTGTTAAATTTTCTTTTGGAAATGAAAAGATGATTTTCATTTAGTCAATCACAACTGATAAGTAGTTAGAGATATATTTAATTATTTCCTTTCAGATTCCTCACCATACTATAGCATATCAAATAATCGGCTATTTAGGCGATAGCGATTATCCATTACGTGACCCATTGACCCAGCTAGCCGGACATTTATCCATTCGTTAAGATTAGCTGTGGAAGCATTGGTTTTAATTATCAATTATCGTAACCTGTTCCTGGCGCCCATAGTTTTCTATAAATTCGGAACAGGTCACGAATATAACAGTCCTAAGGTAAAATGATGACAGTTAAAACGGCACGATCTCGTAATAATTTATGACAAGACATTGTTAGTACATTTCAATATATCCTCTTCGGTTTAAAGATCATGTGGTTCCTTAATGATCGGTGATTGTAAATTCTTTAACGTTAAGATAAACTATTCATTACTATGTTGGGTTGGGTTATGCAGATGCATTAATAGGACAGAATTACGATAAAATCCTTTCAAACTTTTATTTACAGCCCATTGTGGAATGGAAATGTCACAAACAAAAACATTTGAAACATAGTGTAGGAATTTTGGTTTTCGATTATTAATAGTAGAATTAAAAATAATTCTCCTGGATAATGACAATTTATCGATAATTGTTACTTTTCTTGAGCATTAACAACATTATGAAATGAAATAAATCGAATGGTTTTAACGAAGTAAACGTTAAGAACAAAATAAATGCAGATAGTAAATGATAACTTTATTTTCGGTTGGATGAACGGGTAACAGGAGAGAACACAAATTTCCATGTCCAGAAGAGATTCCTCGGTGACCGCTTTGCGTGATTTGCTGTCGACCACTCACGTTCGCTCTCAGATCTTCGTACACCGACGATAATGAAATCTGTTGAAGAGAATATTAAAAAATATTACAGAAACAACTAATTTTAATGAACGACATTCAGCATGCAAATACTAGCAAGCAAATAAATTCGTATATGGTCTTATTAATTATGTTGCCCTCAAAACTCCGAATTGTTCCTCGATTCAAGCCTCGCATATTGTAAGGACTTAATAATATTGAGACTCGTGTGACTTGGTAATGGTAAAAAACCTTAAGTGACTTTTACTGAAGAGTAGTTGCCCATTTTTAGGGGATATTTTTATTATGTAAAGTACTAAACTCTACTTGGAAAGTCTTAGGCTTCCGCGGCCAGAGTTGAGATCTCGGCTGTCCGGGTGACGTCGCGTGCCAGGCTGTGTAGCCGACGTTTCGACCATCATTTCGCGGTCTTCTTCAGGGCTACACAGCCTGGCACGCGGCGTCACCCCGGACAGCCGAGATCTTAACTCTACTTGCGTTTGCTATACACTTTGGTAAAGGAGTCCGGATAAAAGTTCTGCGGGCGGGCCCGCACTCATTTCGTTACGACCACTACTGGAGAGGCAACTGAAAGTTCAAAGAGTTCTGTACATCTGATGATGAACTAAAAATTACTCCTTTATTTATTTTATTGAAAGATACTATACTCATTACTGAATTGATTGATACGCCAACGGATTTCCAATCTCTAGCAGAAGCGCAATTGGGTACGAGTAAATAAGAGAATTTCAATTTTGCTTGTTGGAGGGCTTACCTTCGTTTAATTTCCAGCGCCTCAATTCTAAAACGTGACATTGAAATTTAAGGCAGGTGAGTGAGAAAGCTTAACAACGATAAACGTGCAGCAAAGGAAGCATCCGCGAGAAAACTTCACGCAAAACCTTTTGTCAACCGTAAATTGCTCCAGAAATTACCAGAATTTGAACCCCAATACCCAGAGGGAGGGAATATAATATTAATAATACAATAACGATATAATATATTTTTTGACAGACACCAGTAAAAGAGGTACTTTCAGGGCGGGTAAAGCGTGTTAAAATTTCAATTTTACCACTAGTGCTAAAAATGAGACGATTCTCAAGTATTCAGATAAATTTTGTAATGCAACAAAGGAAACAAAATAATTTCGTCTGACCGTGTCAACTACTACTGACGTTAATGTATCATTAAGTGATTTGTATTCTTGAATTACAGTAATTAACGAAACGAGTGGATAAAGAGAGGTATAACTCCATGAGTGGTATGTTCAAGAAAACGAGCGACGATAAGGATTTTCTTATTTACCACGTGCAATTGTATCACTTTATCCACATGTAACGTTCAATATTTCTTCGTTTTCATTTAAGAATAATTACAATTTTGACAAATTCATGAACATCTTTAGCATTTGAGGCATTCATCTGGTGACATCACAGAACACTAAAGGACATCGCATTGCTTCTGGAAAATTCCTATTTTAGAGGGCCCTTGCATCGTGCACTTACGATCACCATACTGACAGAGTATAAAGAAATGTTTGCAAATGAAATATTTTGAACATATTCCGGATAAAATATTACAATAATACGACAAAGCCATGAAAATATTACTTCCTACGAAAGGTTAAGGATTAAATTAAATGATTTATATGTAAAACAATTAATTTATTCGTGTTAAATATTTTATTTTGTTCCATTAGCCAGCTAGTGTCCAACCAACGTTTACTAAACCAATTCTGTTTTATTCATTGTTTATATGTAGTTGATGTAGGTATGTAATCTGTGATGTACATTTTTGTTCATGTTTCATGGCCGACTGGAAATACCTCGGCCACGTGTATGTTATAGTGACTTAATTAAGGGGAGCCGGAGGTGCCTATACTGCCTATGTTAAAATGAGGATTTTTGATGCACCTTTTTCGGAAACTATTGAAGGTAGAGCTTTGAAATTGTCTCAGCACGTACACTGAGTCTTTCTTATTCCTTTAACAGAGGGAAAGTTTAATATTTGTAACAAGTTATACATATTTTTTTTTATTTTTACACTAATTATTTTCTTAATTTTAAAAAATTATCTTAATTCCTGCCAAAATACTAGAGTGTTTTCTAAATGCCTGTGTTAAAATTAAGACTGAACTACTGGTAATAATCTGTGAAAGTTTGGAATACCTACCATCCATAGTTTTGAGAAAATGTTCCTTGAATATGGAAATATGTAACTTACGAGAAATGGATTCTAAAGTTTCATAACCAAAAAAATGCTCGTATAACAAGTTGTTCGCGCTTTGTAGTTCTCTCGTGGTTTAAGTTTGCAACAAAACAATGTACTAAATGTTGCAAAAACATGTAACCAGGAATCTCCAACAATGACTGCGCGCATATAATCGACAACGATACGCGAGCGCTATGGTTGGATTTTCATATGCCACGTGGAAGAACAGAGCCCATAACGCTCTCTCCATGCCTTCAGCATTAGATATTTTGTCTTATGACAACCATAAAATTTCTGCAACCTGTCTATTGGTTCATCAGTGAATTGACCTCTTCCCCCATAATTTCCCATCACTTAGTTTTGGAGTAGCAAGTTGTTTGTTTCAATTTTCGCAGTCACACTCACATTCGCTTCTCACTGTTACTTATGCATTCAATTTTTTCTATAGTAACACGTATAACATATGGTTTCAATTCTCCCATACACTTGCACCCTTTAGAGCCACCATCATCAAGACAATACAGATATAGAATGCCATATCTTGAAAGTGAAGCTGTCGAACTACCCCTACATCCGGATACGCATCCTACATACGCATTTATAAAATAACGATATCTCAACGTCTAGAGCGCGTAAACCAAAAATGTAAATTGCATTTTGAAGAGGAAAAATAAAATTATTTTTAAAGCAAAAAAACAAAATCGATATTTTTGAGGGGTGGACCCCCTCCGGCTCCCCTTAAACGATTTCAACCTTTTTTTACTTTCTCTTGGTAATAGTAGAGTTTTAATTACACGAGTGCAATTAAGGTACTAATAATTATCATAGTTTATTATAATCAAGTTGATTTATAATCAACCATTTTTCGTGGAATTAATGGTCATATTTAATTAACTAAACGAAAAAAATTATAAAATGATAGTAAGGCTGTCTAAAAATAGTGTAAGACCAACATGGTAAAAGTGAGTTTATTTTGATCATAGGATTGCGACACTAGGTCTGTCGCAAAATTTTCCTACTGCAAAATAAAATGTCACTTTTATCACTGGTAGGATACTAAATAACTATTTTGTTTTCAGTTTTTGGTTTTCACCACTCGGGAAGGCGCCGTGCGGCGTCTCCTCCGCGTGTCGTCGGGGGCGGCGGTTACGTTCGGGCGGAGCGACGCCCTCCGCAGAGCCGCTGGCACTTCTTGCGGCGCGCCGCGCGGGGGCGATCTCTCGAATGCACCACGCTGTACATTTTCTTCTTCCGCTCCACGTCGGGGACTGTACAAACGAATTCTTTGCTTTTTTCCCTAGGGCTTTTAGCCAGCCGACTGCCGGTTACCCTTTACGCATTTTCGACCACTCTTTAGACACCAACACTTGCGGGCTCCTCTGGTCTGGGATCAGCAGAACCAGAGGCCCTCAGCGAAACATCATCACGTGAAAACATCATGCCCAAGGCCGGACTCGAATCTGCGACCTTTCGGAGTCGAAACACGCTCCTAGCCACCTCGGCCAACCGCGTCGGCGGCACATATGATTGTAACCTCATTTAATGTATTTCACGTTCGTGGGAATTTTTTGATTCTCAGATACCTTTGTAGTTGCGTATTGCACATGTAAAACGAGGTACTACATATAATAATAAATCCACAAGAATTTTCCCTAGTTTCATGACCTTGAGTTGCACTCTATTCCCATGCAACTTGCCACTGAATATTTAGTGTTTCTTAGTAATGCAGGCATTTTTTTAATCACTTGACGTCGAGCAATAGCTTATAGTTGTCAGCTCTCAACATGAACTTGTGATATTTTAACACAATATTGTATTTATTACATCGAAGTGATATTACAACATTTAAATGATTACATCGTAATTGGCGATGAAACCTTCTTAAAGCAAGAGAAGTATATAAATTAAATATCCAGAGCTGAAATTTAATCTAATATATCACCATATAAATGCATAAAAATTATTTGTCATTTAATTATTTATTATTAATAATTTATTATTACTTAAATATTACTTCTGGATCACAATAGACACATTGTACGAAACTAATTCCATTAAAAACACATTAACACAATTTAAATAGTCTAACCCCGGCGTTCTACTCAGTGACGAACATTCCGGCTTAACAATAAAATTCCTGGAACAGCAGAGAAAGCGTTGTTATTTACGCAGCTTACGGTATGGTATGAACGCAGCCAGTCATAGAGTTATAAGTCACAATTATGGAATAACTACTAATATTTTAAAGGGTATACAACTTACATGTTAATTTACATCCGATTCGTAATACTAGTATCATATTGCAAATTGTATCCGATCAATTCTTCAGCTATTTCGTGAAAGACATTCGTCTGCCAAATAAAAGCGGGAGATTCAAACGAGCAATTTTCGAAGTAGGTTGTAATTGCCATTGGACTTACACCAAAAGCTACTCATACTTTGCTCTACTCGAGGAAATAATTTTAACAAAACTTTTAGTTTTTAAATGTTTTTGTTCTAACCACGTTTTGTATTCATCATTCAACAAAACAAAGAGTGTCATAGGTATTCTGGAGCTCAAGACAACGACCGCTGATTGTGCTTCTTCACAATATGCCATAAACGTTTTTCACTCTTCTTTGACAAGTGTAATGTAACGTGCGCTAGGAAAGCCCTTCCGCAGTGGCACCAGTGACTGGTGAAAGTGCTAGCAACATAAATTCCGTTGGCAGCACGAACTGCAGCGTGTAAGAAATGAAAACGTAAATTGCGTACTCGCTACAGTCGTAATATATGCTGGACGTTTTGTTCCCTTCATTCGTTTCCCAGTGATCTGGTTGCTACCAACATAAATACAATGTTTACGAGGAACCCCTGATTCAGCTCGGTGCGGAGAGACTTCCCTGGCACACTATAAGCGGGGAGTTTAAATGGGGCGCCCGCGTGGCGTGGTAGCAAGCGCTTTCCGAGCCTGCCAACCCCGAGAATGCAGCCACCGTGACGCGGAGCCACAGGGCGAGTCTGGGTGTGACGCTCTATAAAAGGGGCTGCGGGCACCAGAGCCGGACACAGAGTGATTTGGATTGATTGATTACTAGTGCAAGAAATCCGGGTGCGTAAACTCCTAAGGTCATTAGTCCCACAGGACCGGGAAAGCTGGCTCAGTGCATCACCTGAGGTCAGCCTCTGACTGGGAGGTCCTCAGGCGACAGGATTTTTCGACACTAGCTTGTCAACTTAGTCGAATTCAGTTGCTGTTTGGATGAGAATTGTAACAGCCAGCTGCTCTGATCGTAAGTTTTCCGTGGTTTCTCCGATCAACGTTAGGCGAATGACAGAGCAGGACCCTCATAAATGGGCCACGGACCGCGCGCGATCTTTCTTCCCTCTTCCTTGTCCTGGTTGGGGCGGTGCCCCGCTGGAGTCCCGTAAGTGGAGTGCACGTTTTTTCTCGGGAAGTGGTGGTGATCTTGCCCCGTTGCATGGGGTGATCCAGCGCTCACCTACTGTCGCACAGCGAGGAGGGAAAGTTGGCAAAAAGTCCAAAATCATATTTTGCTTCACATGAAAACTCATTTTCACATGAAAGGGGTAGCAAAATGTCTCATTTATTGTTCCCCCATCAGGAAAGGAAGGGGGGAATCACGTCACTCCTTGGCAGTGCAAGTTTGAAAGTCCGTAAACTTAGCGTAGCAGAGTTTTCAAAAAATATTGAAAGTAATCACAAATTTTGTCACTTTTTTGTTGCTAATTTGTTACGCAGAAAATGTGTCACTCTTCATTTGACCCTGCTATAAAACATTCGGCTAACTTGATATCAAGTTAGCATCGCAATGACAAGACAACTAAGAAATTAGAGATAAATAAAAAATAATTACTTAAGAACTTGTTTTTTGGTCGATTAATACTTCTCATAAATAAATTTTGTTACTCTTTTAACAATATCAGAAATGTAATTTTCCGCAAACGCGGTTAAAACTTGATGTCAAGTTGGCACCGCAATCACAAGAAAACCAAGAAATTACCAAACCATTCCAAAATTGAAAAATTTCATTTAGAGAATCAAATCATGCAACTACAACCGACAAAAACCACAAACCATGAAACTGCAGTGAAAGCCAGCCACAGTTCGCTATTTAAATGCTATATATAAAAGTCTGGAATGTACTGACTGAAACCAGACACATTCAGCGATGGTTTGTTTGGTTTCCAACGCCCATCCTTGGCACGTCAATCATTTGGTGACGCGCTGTTCAGAATAGACGTGCAGTTTTCCCTCAGCATGTAGCGATTCTCACGTTCGTTATGGTCAAGCGCGTAAGTGGAGAACCACTGTTGCCAGGGGACACGTGTGGTAGACCATAGACACGAGCAACTTTGTCCCCGCTGTGAAATTATTGTTATTATTATTATTTTTATATTACTATCAGGCGCGGCTCGTCATTAAAGGCTGTAAGGCGGAGCCTCTCCTAGAGAAATCGCCGTCCAAAATAAATTTAAAAATATGTTTAAAATATATTTATTTATTAATAATGGATTTCAGAGTTGTATTATGTAACAATCATATCAAACTTTTTCTTTGTCGGTGCGTTAACGGCCGTCCGCAACGCATTTAAAGCTGTTGGCAGGGAAGAGTGAAGCGTTAGGCTCCCACTTTATTCTCCCATAAGGCCTGTATAAAACGAGGAGGCGTGACGTCATGCATTCACTGCAGACGCTTACCAGCGGACGAAGGCTGCGGCGAGACAGCCTTCGTTGGAGTCTAGGGTCCGAAGAACGGCGGGCTCACCAGATAGCATTACTGTGCAGCTCCGCGAGTAGCATTGCGCTTCAACTAGTTTTCCCAGTATGCGGTAGGAGCGCTATACTTGGGTTTTTTCTTTCTTGGCGCATGAGGTCTTGTCTTCTGGGGCCCGGCAAAATCGTTGTGAAACAGAACTTACGAGTACTTGTGATTACTAGTACTAGTAACTTGTAACCTTTGTGAAACGGGTTCCAGGATGGAATATCTCACGGTATTTCGCGTTGTTCTCAATCGTCTGTATCAAACTTATTAATAGAAATACAATGCAGGCAATGCAATGAACTGTAATGTAATGCAATGCATTTGCAGCCTTCCCCATTTATAAAACCACGAGCCGCGACTGATTACTATTATTATTATTATTTTCCCCTCTACATCACGACTAACGATGTGAGTCGGCTGAACATAAAATCTATTCCAGGCTGCAACCAGCTACCTAAGGAGCAGATCTAGGGACTGTTGATGCCTTTAGAATACTTTGCGCAAAATGTGAGCTGTTCCAAATAAAGCAATTTCTTGCACTTCCCAGTCGTTTGAACGATATGGAAGTTTAGCCAAGTTCTTACACAAATTTTCCGAAACACATCCCAGAGCTCCGATAACTATCGGGACGACCTGTGCTTTTACTCCCCACATTCGGCTGACCTCGAGTTCCAAATTCTTGTATTTAAGAAGTTTCTCTGCCTCCTTGATTACATTTTGATCACAAGGCACAGCATCATCTACCAGTAGACACAATTATTTCTCCAAATCCCGGATAACAATATCCATTTGTTTGCTGCTATCATGTGATCCATTTGGATTTGTTGGTCGTACAATATTGTATAGCGACCAACCGATATCACCGCTTTTGGTGAGTGTTCGCACCATTGGGAGCATGTGTTTGGAACTTCGAGGGCGGTACAGATTAGCTATTAGAACTGCTTCCGATTCTGGCTTCATTCTTCCCCTTTTAAGCCACATAAATGATTGATCTTTATTGATTTTCACCTTGTCCATTTTTTTCGATATTCTCCATGTAGTAGTTTGTCCCTCCACGTGTTCTTTAACATTTTTTTGTGTGTCATGTTTAGTAGCATACGGGGGTCTTGCATAATTTTCTTTGCAGTGCTTCTTGCTATACTAACAATGCATCTGTTTCCAATTCTTCGGTCAGATTTCATGACTTGTCTCATTTGAGACAAGTCATGAAATTGTCATCTTTACGACTGACTACATACTTTCCCATTCCAACTATTGCAACTATTCCAACTTCAGTCTCGAGGGTGGGCGACATGATGCAATGTTAGCAGTTTTCTGTTTTTTCGATCCATGATGCGAATTTCTTGCTCAGTCCAGTCCACTAGTCTTGGAACTGCACTCGACTACAGACACCGCCAAACTACCAATTGCAAATATGTTATTCCTGGAGTTCAGAGCAGACTGCAGGACCAGTCTCACTCTCCTATAATACTCCTTGCGAATTCTCTCTTTCATTGTGTTGTTCGAGATGGTCTCACATTCTTCAATGCTGAGATTTTTGTAAGTTTTACCTGGCTCAAGATCTTGAATCACCCTCTGCATATCAACTTCAATGCTCTCTGACTTCTTTTGAATTACCTGGGAGTTTAAAAAAGTTCTTACACAAATTTTGCGGAACAAATCCCAGAGCTCCGATAACTATCGGGACAACCTGTGCTTTTACGCCCCACATTCGGCTGATGCCGATTTCCAAACTCTTGTATTTAAGAAGTTTCTCTGCGTCCTTAGTTACGACGTTTTGATCTCAAGGCACAGCAACATCTACGAATAGACACGATTTTTTCTCTAAATCCAGGACAACAATTGTTTGCTGATATCGTGTGATCCGTTTGAATTTGTTGGTCGTACAATATTGTATAGAGTCCAATAGATGCCACCGGTTTTGGAGAGTGTTCACACCACTTGGGGCGCGTGTTTGGAACTTGGAGGGTGGTACAGATTTGCCAGTATAGGTAACTACACGCTTGTGTCTTTTCAAGTATTCGGTCTTTGCTAGTATTGGACAAGCTGAAACAATATTTTTAATGGTTTATTATTATATTATTATTAGTAGTAGTAGTAGTAGTAGTTGTAGTAGTAGTAGTAGTAGTAGTAGTAGTAGTAGTAGTAGTAGTAGTAGTAGTATTAGCGTATATGTCAATTATGACCACGCAACACATCTTCCGAGGCCCGGAGAGTTAGGCGTGTAAAATTTAGGTCGGATCAGCATTACGCTATATCCCGTTTTTATCCCCCAGGGTTGTTATCCCTGGCAGTATGGAAGATGAAATGATGATGATAATGAGGGAAGAAAGGACGACACATACATACAGACATACAAAAATACCCTCCTTATCAGAGGCGGGACTTGAACCTGCAACCCTTTGGTCCGAGATCACCACGACACTACTCCCTTAGCGATCTCGGCCAAGGGGCAGACGATTTTTAATTTTATTATTATTATTATTATTATTATTATTATTATTATTATTATTGTTGTTGTTGTTATTATCATACAGTTCTGTCTCTGGATAAAATCTCAGGATTGAGGTAACCGTACGGGCTCTTGCCAAGTAACGGCCCTTTTCGATGTCGAAGCAGGATTACATGTATTAGGCATGAGTAATACTATTGTTGAGGAACTTTCTGACTATTGCGCAAGTATTGAGGATGGCAACTTTCTGTAACTCCATGTACACTGTCTTTGGCATTTTCAACTGTTGTAGGCTGTTATGCAAAGTTGTCGGGATGACACCAGTTGTGGACACAATGATGGGTACTGTGTAAACTTTCTCCATTTCCACTGTTCTTTTATTTCTATTGCTAAATCAGTGTATTTGGACACCTTTTCTGTGTGAGAGGACTGAAGATTGTGTGTGTTTGGGATTGCGATATCAATTAGGTAAGTGATTCTGTTAATTTTATCAATTAGCGTAATGTCTGGCCTATTGTGTGCTATCATCTTGTCTGTAATAATAGTTCTGTCCCAATATAGTTTGCATGCAGAATTTTCCATCACAGTTGTTGGTGTGTACTTGTAATATGGCAGCTTGTTTTCCAGAAGCTCACTGTCTATTGCTATCCTTTGGTGAATAATTTTGGCTACCTGATCATGCCTATGTTTGTAATCGGTTTGGGCTATGGCTTTGCAGCCAGATGTGATATGTTGAATTGTCTCGCTGGACAGATGACACCTTCTACATAAATCATTTCCCAGAGTTGAATCTTTAAGGATGTATTTACGATAATTTCATGTGTTGATGACTTGATCCTGGATTGCTATCATCAGTCCCTCGGTTTCGGCAAACAAATCGCCACGGGAAAGCCAGGCGTTCGACGCTTCCAAGTCGACATAGGGCTGTTCCAGATCGTGGCGATGTCTCCCATGAATTATTTTTTGTCTCCAGGACTGGTATTTGTCAGGTGGCTCAGTTGCAGAGCTTAATGAATCATGATCATAGTGGTGCAAATTTAGTGGCGTGAGTTTGCTATCTGCTAGTACTATTGCTTTATGTAAGAACGAGTCGTTTTTCTGCGTGACAAAATATTCTTGAAGTGCATGAATTATTTTGTTGTGAAGGTTTGTAATGTCTATTATGCCGCGACCTCCTTCCTGACGTGGTAGCTTAAGTCTTTCTATTGATGAGTTAGGGTGGTGCACTCTATGCTTGGTTAGAGCTGTTCTTGTTTTCCTTTCGATATTTCCAGATCAGTTTTGGTCCAGTGGATGATACCAAAAGAGTAGGTGAGAACAGGTACTGCAAATGTATTGATTGCTTTAAACTTGTTTTTCCATTGAGTTGACTTTTCAGAATTTTGGTCAATCTGTTCATATATGTTTTCACGAGTGTTTCTCTAATCACTCGGTGTTCAATACGTCTGGATTGAGCGAAACCCAAATATTTATAGGTATTTTCTCCAGACATTGCCTGTATTGTTTCTCCCGTTTGGAGTTGAAAGCCATTACATTTGCGCTTTCCTTGAGTTATTTTTTGTGTTTTGCATTTGTCTATTCCAAATTTCATAGCAATATCCCTGGAGAAGTTTTCTGTATTTTGAGCAAGTGTGTAAGTTGTGTCTCTGTTGTTGCGTACAATTTTATATCATCCATGTACATTAAATGTGAAAGCTTGAACTGAGTCACTTTGTTACTTTAGATGTTGAACCCGTAGTTGCTATTATTAATCTGGTTGAAAGAGGATTCAGTGCCAGACAGAACCAAGGGGACTGAGAGAGTCTCCCTGGAAGATGCCTCTCCTAATGGTAATGGGGTCTGTTGTCAAACATTTGTCTTGACTGCTGAGCGTGACTGCTGTTTTCCAATTTCTCATGGTGTATTATTATTATTATTATTATTATTATTATTATTATTATTCCTCTAAATCACGACTAAAGATGTTATGTGTCGGCTGAATATAAAATCTACTCCAGGTTGCAACCAGCTACCTAAGGAGCAGATCTAGGGACTGTCGGTGCCTCTACAAAACTTTGTGTAAAATGTGAGCTGTTCCGAGAAACGCTTGTAGAGAGGAATTTTAAACGTTATAACAACATTTTATTTTACATATTTTCATGTTCCCTCCATAGTTTGAAAAAACAAGTACATACTAGCATTTTTATTACAATAAATTCCGTTCCCTACTTGTAAGCTTCCTCTCAAACAATGGCTCGTAAGGGGAGAGACAACAATGTAGCTACTAAAAATTGTATATATGAAACTGAAGACGAAAATGAGATTATTCATTGATAAATCTAAGCAAGAGCATGGGAGAACTAATGATACTAACACTGCCAGACATATTTTTCCTTCAATCCAAAAAAAAAAAAAATCAGCATAGCTAATAGGAATCCACACTGAAGTCCTAAAAATATTTAAAATAATATTACAAACCATACAGACAATTAAGTGAAAACTAAAACACCCGAGAAACAAATGTTTAAAAAATGTAGAGAAAGCTTCTCAAGATAAATAACCAGAGTGATACTATCAAAGAAGTGCTTTGCAGGCTGTTAATTTCATTTCACCCACTGATTTCAGAAATTGAATAGAGAAAAATTGACAAAAAGGCATTTGACCTACAAGTTACACCAATGTTAATGCCTTCAAGAACAAATTCACTTCTCGAAGAAGAGTCACAAAATGAAAGTTCTGATTCTGAGGTTATATAATTAAATATTTGAAGGTTAAACAAATAGGTCATTAATTAAAAATGTATTTTTATTTCTAAAAAGCGCTTAAAATACTTTTTGCCAACTTTTCCCCTTTCTGGCCCCCACTGTGCGTCGGCAACCGGAGCTTTTCCCAGCCACATCACAACCAGCGAGGCACCGCCTCAGCCAGAACCAGCTCCAAGCTCCATACCGCCCACCGGCATGTGTGGTTATGTAGTGCATGTAAGTGCAAATGGGTGAAGATAGGACAAGGAACGGGAAGGAAAGATGGCGTGCGGTCCGCGGTCCGATTGGTAAGGTTCCGGCATTCGCCCGGCATTGATCGAAGAAACCACGGAAAACTATCGAACAAAGTCCCCGGCTGCCAGATTTCTCCTCCAGACAACGACAGAACTCGACCTAGCTAGCTGGCTAGTGTCGAAAATCTTGCCACCGTCGGGACTCGAACCCCAGGACCTCGCGGTCAGAGACACTACAGTGACATCAGTTGATGCCCTGAGTCACCTCTCCCGGTAGAGTGATTTGGAGAGAGTTAGCCACCGTGCAGTGATAGTGTTCGTTAAGTGGTGATTATAGAGACCTGGATTGCACCCTGGATATTCTTCTGTCGGAACTCTGACTTTCACTTGGTATTTGGCCATCTCTTGGTATTTCAACAACTTTTTACGGGCACAGATTTGTCTTTAGGGCGTACTGAACATTGGCAAAGAGTGTGGTACTCATGACTAAAAACAATTCATGGTATTGATTTGGAAATAAAACGTTAAAGCCTTTGTCGGAATAGCTTTCATTACGTTTATAGTTTGTCACTCAATATTGGGAACATTTCAACAACAATAAATCGAATTAAGAAAATCAAATTAAAATAATTGGACGCTTTTAAAACTGAATATTTTGGCAGTTTTGACCAAACTGTTGAGTTTAGATTTTATTTTGAGAGGGAGCTGAATGAATGCTACTTACTAGACATTAAGAATGAAGTTCCGTCAGGTGACGTCCAGCAGTACCATGTGTTCATAACTTTCCGTTTGGCCCTCCTGTGAACACATGAAACATTGTAGTCCAGACATGTCCTGTATAGAATGCACTTGCGAGTGGCTCCAAATTCCGAACTCTTTACTAGCGGGACTAGAAGTTTCTGCCCGCCAATGGTCCAAATAGAAATGGCGATAATTTCAAGCCAATGAGTACTTGGGGTAATGTGGCACAATTTCCCAACCTGTTCTTCGTCGTCTGTCTCGAAGTAAGTCTTCTCTTCTTTCAAAAGCGCTGATTTTCGCATCATCTTTCTATGGAATTACAGACTAATTAAAAATAAGCAAGGACACATATAACTGTTTTTTAATTACACAATAAGACATATTTATTAATTGAAACGCACTCCAATGTTATCATTTAACTGAATCTAAAATATAGTATGTTTCATTTCAAAAGAGATTTCAAAAGAGAGACCACTACTATTTCTTTTACCGTCCTTTGATATATACGAGGAGAAATTTTAAAGAAAAAATTTGAAGCCGTTTTTGACGAAACAAATGTTTAAAAACTATAAAAAAATACCTATATTTTACGCACAATTACACGAAAACGACTAATATTTTCTAAAAATTGTACTCGACCGTATTTGAAACTCTGCCTTCGAACAACAGATTTTATTGAGAAACAATCCACGTCTTCAATAATGTAGTTGTGCCGAAAAAAATGAACTTTTGTAATTTTCGAAATATCCGGAATTTCAAAAAAATGAAACCACCATCATTCTTTTAAGCGTTTTTAATGCTATTCGGAGAACAAAGTTAATTCAAAAACTTGAAGCCATTTAAAAAAAAATTGAAAATATTGTTGAGACTACGTGTAAACTCGCCAAAAATCAAAATATCGCTTCCAACTAAGAAGGCATCGAGTTCCTTTAAATTGATCGAGGGACATCAGTTTTGGAGAAAATCGGCTGAACTGTTTTGGCGCTAGCATTGACCATAGGCAGATGGACGGACAGAAGGTCTGATGGTCGGACTTACGGGTACGTACAGGAGATGGGCAGGGTTTCCAGATTGGGCGGAATTTCACTTTTTGAGCTGAAAAACTCTCTCTCTCTCTAACGGGACAAAAATTGACATCGCGGTGTACCACCCAATGAGCAGAAATTCATTAAAACATGTGCTGTTTGGGTGGAATTTCAGATTACGACAAAATTTTCATAAGAACCCACAACGACGTTGACAATGAGCTTGATTTTTTAGTTTTTTACTGTATACAATATTTTTCATTAATCAGTTTTTAATTCATTAAAAATTTACTTTGAACAGTGAGTAATGTTAGTTTTTTAGACATCTACAGAATAAGGTAAGTTTTAAAAGTCATTGCATCTTTGTCGTGCATTACATGAGTCTATATCTCATTGGCAGTACTTGCACTTAATTTAGAACATGTCATTTAAAATTACTCATCTTTTGAAAGTCTGGTGTCACTTCCATCATTATACGTTAATCCATAAAGGCATAAGCATGCCTACGAAAGCATTTCTGTGGTAATCTTTTTAAAAGCGGATATTTAAGAGAAGCAAGGAGAGTGAAAATGGGAAAGTGGAGAAAACATTTTTAAAAAATTGGAACAAAAGATGATTTTGAAGGGAAGTCGATACTGATTGATTCTAATCTTATCTCATGTTAAGATATAACTTATTATTACAAAAGTATATTATAAATATACTTTTAATAAAGCATATTCATAATATAATAAACTATATAAATGAATAATTAATTGCAATGTTCACAAAAAATATCTAATTAAACACTTCATAGGGTCACTACCCGTCAAAAAACTTCAAATACATATTTTAATGCAAACTCAAATTTCCTGCTTGGAAAATTGAATTTTTCTTTTTAGGTGGAATTGGACGGATTTGCAGCCATCTAACGGCGGATGTTTTTACGAAGCATCTGTCAACACTGCAGATGGATGGCAGTCGGTTCTTTTAATCGATTTTCCGTTATCAAGGTGTCATAAAACATGGATTCTGACTACACATCGTGTTAGCGTAATTACTATACAGAGAACTCAATTATCCATCATTGGAGTACCTGTAATAGACGAAATATTTACCGTACAATCTTAATTCTATATTATTAAATAGGCATCCAACAATTGTAATGATCTCATGAGGTATACCAGTGAGGTATTAGTTTATGATATTGCTTTGAATTTTCTAAAATGAAATGATGTATGCTTGGAAACATAGCCAAGACGTCTAGAGAAGCAAATACATACGTAGTTAGAATGGTAACATTCACAATTTTAATCGTAGTTGAAATTACTTTTTACGAGAGAAAAAAATAGTAACATGGAATTAAAATTAAGTAGGTACAGATAGTTTGTAGTACAGTAGCACAGACTTGGAAAATAAAGTTAGAAAAGCTACAATAATTTAACTATATAAAATAATGGTTTTCATGGTCCTCTCGGTCAACCCAACTTGCTGTACGGCTGAAAGTGAGTGCTGTAATGTACTAAGTAAATGTCAATTAAAAGGACTGAATCAAAAGAAATGAAATTTCTTATACGTATGGCAAGATGCACACTTTTTTACCACATTAAAAATAAAGAAATTAGAAAAGGATTTTATTTTACTTCCTAGTAGGCGAGAAAATAAAATCGGCGGATGCGTATGTAAAACTTACCTTCTCATTGCAATGTAGAACCAGGGCAAAAGCACTAAGAGGACGATCAAAACAGCACTAGAATAGTGGCCACAACTTCCGCACCTTTACAATGGTAGGGGGCAAACTTGTCGCAGACGGCGTGGTTTCCTAATGCGTGAAAGAAAAATAAGTGTACATAAAGGGTTTGTGAGATATGTTAAAATGAAATTTTTAGAGGAATGCTGGAATTAGATTGGATCCAACACATATGCCACCATTTAGAACTATTTAATTGCTGATTAATTACGAAGAAATTAATTGTTTTGCTCTTCAAACGTCCGAGTAATTAAGAGTGAGCTGGCGGAATATTAGCTGGCACACCACATTCGGTTGCCACAAAAACTCAAATGCCACCATTTCGCACTTGCCATTTTGCAAATGCCACCATGTGGCATATGTGTTTTTGTGGCAACCGAATTTGCAGTGCCAGCGGAAGAGAGGTCGTGCCGAAGGCGGTGTTACGACCGCTGCGACCAAATAAACCATGTGCCCCAAGCGGCGTGCCTATGCAACCCCTAGCACTATATTCCGATTTAAATATGGTGGCACTTAAAGGTCATGAGCTGGACGGAGAGGGGGACATTGGCTTCCAGTCGGGAGCTCCAGTACAAAAAGGTTAAGTCATAACGAAGCACCCGATAGAATGACAGTGTCCTCCTCTCCGTTCCGCTTGTGACCTTCAAGTGCCACTATGTTTAAATTGGAGTGTAGGCTGGGGAGTCACCTCTCAGAGCTGCATGCTCAGCGCAAGCCGCTACGGGCGTCGGAAAGCCCGATCTTGGCGTGGGCCACGGTGGCGAATTCGCCCAGCCATGATGGAGGCCCACCAAGTGCGCCACCACCCCCTCCCCCGCCAAGATCCCCGCTTGCACCGGGCGCCCGATGCAAGTTCGCCATCCCCTAAAAACCCGCCCTGAAAACTCGGGCGTAGAGGCCACTTCCCTCACGGCTGGCGTGGCGATTGTATAGCCCGTGGGGGACAAGGAGGTATTTCCATTTGCTTTTCCTCCCCGAGAGCAGTGTTCTCACTGTGCTCGGCCGGGACGAATCCAATCAGCACCCCCCCCCCGAGCGAGCGAGGAGCGAGACGGGCAAATGAGATGACAACCGCATGTGGCAAGCGCGTGTACTGAACAGAGTACGCCCCACGCAGGGCCACTTGAGCAAAGGCCGGCTCCTGCGGCCCATCACAGCGTGCATGTCACATACGGTAGTTAAAGTGCCCTCTACTCTATTAAGAAACTCAATTGCCAAGGCCGCCTTACTCATTCTGACATAAACCGGTCAAAACCAGAGCGCCCCATGCTGGTAGTGCCGGTCTTGGTCTGTCCATTTTGTGATAAAATCTCTACGGCACAGACGTATTACACCGTCGCACGATAGTGGCACATGTGAGGCAGATTCAAAGCGTAGCGGAGCATGTGCGGTACTGTTGGTACTGCCAGTCGCTGCTTCCCCAACCCCGCACCTCGCTGCACCCACGCAAGAGAAGCAGTGCACGCTCACTTTCATGAATGAGGGAAGGGGGAAGGAGTAGGAGTGGACTTAAGTCATGTTCCCCTGAGTAAGCGCCAACACCTGCGCAACTGCCCCGGAGTTAAAGTGTGGAGGGCGCACCACCGATTTCACAGCATGCCGAGAAGCGCGCGGCAACTGATGCCAATTACATTATTCCAGACGCCGCGCCGCAAGAAAACAAAAATAACGCCTGTATGACGCTTCTCGGCATAGACCGGTCGCAGCAGTAGTGCGGCAGGTGTTGGCGTATTCACCAGGGGAACATGACTTGAGTCTAACCATACCCCCTCACCCCTCCACAGAGAAGGATCAGAGTCAGTAAGTGAACGTTTGCGACCAGGTGAGGGGAAACCGCTCACCAATTTAGTGGTGGCTTGTGTTGACTTTAACTTCGTTATCTGTGAACTGTGTAAACTCTGAATCTCTAAGAAGACTTTTACACGTGGGTAACGAATAAACCGTCCACCATTATACCGGTGGTAAACTGCCT
>JAHLJT010009436.1:253672420-253712385 GCA_031308135.1 Acheta domesticus | reverse complement strand
TTATGACAAGACATTGTTAGTACATTTCAATATGTCCTCTTCGGCGCTCACCCTCAGAACCGCGTTGAAGGGTTAATGATCAGTGATTGTAAATTCTTTAACGTTAAGATAAACTATTCATTACTATGTTGGGTTGCGTTATGCAGATGCATTAATAGGACAGAATTACGATAAAATCCTTTCAAACTTTTATTTACAGCCCATTGTGGAATGGAAATGTCACAAACAAAAACATTTGAAACATAGTGTAGGAATTTTGGTTTCGATTATTAATAGTAGAATTAAAAATAATTCTCCTGGATAATGATAATTTATCGATAATTGTCACTTTTCTTGAGCATTAACAACATTATGAAATGAAATAAATCGAATGGTTTTAACGAAGTAAACGTTAAGAACAAAATAAATGCAGATAGTAAATGATAACTTTATTTTCGGTTGGATGAACGGGTAACAGGAGAGAACACAAATTTCCATGTCCAGAAGAGATTCCTCGGTGACCGCTTTGCGTGGATTGCTGTCGACCACTCACGTTCGCTCTCAGATCTTCGTACACCGACGATAATGAAATCTGTTGAAGAGAATATTAAAAAATATTACAGAAACAACTAATTTTAATGAACGACATTCAGCATGCAAATACCAGCAAGCAAGCAAATAAATTCGTATATGGTCTTATTAATTATGTTGCCCCCAAAACTCCGAATTGTTCCTCGATTCAAGCCTCGCATACATTATTGTAAGGACTTAATAATATTGGGATTCGTGTGACTTGGTAATGGTAAAAAACCTTAAGTGACTTTTACTGAAGAGTAGTTGCCCATTTTTAGGGGATATTTTTATTATGTAAAGTACTAAACTCTACTTGCGAAGTCTTAGGCTTCCGCGTCCAGAGTTGAGATCTCGGCTGTCCGGGTGACGCCGCGTGCCAGGCTGTGTAGCCGACGTTTCGACCATCATTTCGCGGTCTTCTTCAGGGCTACGCAGCCTGGCACGCGGCGTCACCCGGACAGCCGAGATCTTAACTCTACTTGCGTTTGCTATACACTTTGGTAAAGGAGTCCGGATAAAAGTTCTGCGGGCGGGAACGCACTCATTTCGTTACGACCACTACTGGAGAGGCAACTGAAAGTTCAAAGAGTTCTGCACATCTGATGATGAACTAAAAATTACTCCTATATTTATTTTATTGAAAGATACTATACTCATTACTGAATTGATTGATACGCCAACGGATTTCCAATCTCTAGCAGAAGCGCAATGGGTACGAGTAAATAAGAGAATTTCAATTTTGCTTGTTGGAGGGCTTACCTTCGTTTAATTTCCAGCGCCTCAATTCTAAAACGCGCATTGAAAATTTAAGGCAGGTGAGTGAGAAAGCTTAACAACGATAAACGTACAGCAAAGGAAGCATCCGCGAGAAAACTTCACGCAAAACCTTTTGTCAACCATAAATTGCTCCAGAAATTACCAGAATTTGAACCCCAATACCCAGAGGGAGAGAATATAATATTAATAATACAATAACAATATATTTTTTGACAGACACCAGTAAAAGAGGTACTTTCAGGGCGTGTAAAGCGTGTTAAAATTTCAATTTTACCACTAGTGCTAAAAATGAGACGATTCTCAAGTGTTCAGATAAATTTTGTGATGCAACAAAGGAAACAAAATAATTTCGTCTGACCGCGTCAACTACTACTGACGTTAATGTATCATTAAGTGATTTGTATTCTTGAATTACAGTAATTAACGAAACGAGTGGATAAAGAGAGGTATAACTCCATGAGTGGTATGTTCAAGAAAACGAGCGACGATAAGGATTTTCTTATTTACCACGTGCAATTGTATAACTTTATCCACATGTAATGTTCAATATTTCTTCGTTTTCATTTAAGAATAATTACAATTTTGACAAATTCATGAACATCTTTAGCATTCGAGGCATTCATCTGGTGACATCACAGAACACTAAAGGACATCGTATTGCTTCTGGAAAATTCCTATTTTAGAGGGCCCTTGCATCGTGCACTTACGATCACCATACTGACAGAGTATAAAGAAATGTTTGCAAATGAAATATTTTGAACATATTCCGGATAAAATATTACAATAATACGACAAAGCCATGAAAATATTACTTCCTACGAAAGGTTAAGGATTAAATTAAATGATTTATATGTAAAACAATTAATTTATTCGTGTTAAATATTTTATTTTGTTCCATTAGCCAGCTAGTGTCAAACCAACGTTTACTAAACCAATTCTGTTTTATTCATTGTTTATATGTAGTTGATGTAGGTATGTAATCTGTGATGTACATTTTTGTTCATGTTTCATGGCCGACTGGAAATACCTTGGCCACGTGTATGTTATAGTGACTTAATTAAGGGGAGCCGGAGGTGCCTATACTGCCCATGTTAAAATGAGGATTTTTGATGCACCTTTTTTCGGAAACTATTGAAGGTAGAGCTTTGAAATTTTCTCAGCACGTACACTGAGTCTTTCTTATTCCTTTAACAGAGGGAAAGTTTAATATTTGTAACAAGTTCTACATAATTTTTTTTTTATTTTACACTAATTATTTTCTTAATTTTAAAAAATTATGTTAATTCCTGCCAAAATAATAGAGTGTTTTCTAAATGCCTGTGTTAAAATTAAGACTGAACTACTGGTAATAATCTGTGAAAGTTTGGAATACCTACCATCCATAGTTTTTGAGAAAATGTTCCTTGAATATGGAAATATGTAACTTACGAGAAATGGATTCTTAAGTTTCATAACCAAAAAAATGCTCGTATAACAAGTTGTTCGCGCTTTGTAGTTCTCTCGTGGTTTAAGTTTGCATCAAAACAATGTACTAAATGTTGCAAAAATATGTAACCAGGAATCTCCAACAATGACTGCGCGCATATAATCGACAACGATACGCGAGCGCTATGGTTGGATTTTCATATGCCACGTGGAAGAACAGAGCCCATAACGCTCTCTCCATGCCTTCAGCATTAGATATTTTGTCTTATGACAACCATAAAATTTCTGCAACCTGTCTATTGGTTCATCAGTGAATTGACCTCTTCCCCCATAGATTTCCCATCACTTAGTTTTGGAGTAGCAAGTTGTTTGTTTCAATTTTCGCAGTCACACTCACATTCGCTTCTCACTGTTACTTATGCATTCAATTTTTTCTATAGTAACACGTATAACATATGGTTTCAATTCTCCCATACACTTGCACCCTTTAGAGCCACCATCATCAAGACAATACAGATATAGAATGCCATATCTTGAAAGTGAAGCTGTCGAACTACCCCTACATCCGGATACGCATCCTACATACGCATTTATAAAAATAACGATATCTCAACGTCTAGAGCGCGTAAACCAAAAATGTAAATTGCATTTTGAAGAGGAAAAATAAAATTATTTTTAAAGCAAAAAAACAAAAATCGATATTTTTGAGGGGTGGACCCCCTCCGGCTCCCCTTAAACGATTTCAACCTTTTTTTACTTTCTCTTGGTAATAGTAGAGTTTTAATTACACGAGTGCAATTAAGGTACTAATAATTATCATAGTTTATTATAATCAAGTTGATTATAATCAACCATTTTTCGTGGAATTAATGGGCATATTTAATTAACTAAACGAAAAAAATTATAAAATGATAGTAAGGCTGTCTAAAAATAGAGTAAGACCAACATGGTAAAAGTGAGTTTATTTTGATCATAGGATTGCGACACTAGGTCTGTCGCAAAATTTTCCTACTGCAAAATAAAATGTCACTTTTATCACTGGTAGGATACTAAATAACTATTTTGTTTTGAGTTTTTGGTTTTCACCACTCGGGAAGGCGCCGTGCGGCGTCCCCTCCGCGTGTCGTCGGGGGCGGCGGTTACGTTCGGGCGGAGCGACGCCCTCCGCAGAGCCGCTGGCACTTCTTGCGGCGCGGCGCGCGGGGGCGATCTCTCGAATGCACCACGCTGTACATTTTCTTCTTCCGCTCCACGTCGGGGACTGTACAAACAAATTCTTTGCTTTTTTTCCCTAGGGCTTTTAGCCAGCCGACTGCCGGTTACCCTTTATGCATTTTCGACCACTCTTTAGACACCGACACTTGCGGGCTCCTCTGGTCTGGGATCAGCAGAACCAGAGGCCCTCAGCGAAACATCATCACGTGAAAACATCATGCCCAAGGCCGGACTCGAATCTGCGACCTTTCGGAGTCGAAACACGCTCCTAGCCACCTCGGCCAACCGCGTCGGCGGCACATATGATTGTAACCTCATTTAATGTATTTCACGTTCGTGGGAATTCTTTGATTCTCAGATACCTTTGTAGTTGCGTATTGCACATGTAAAACGAGGTACTACATATAATAATAAATCCACAAGAATTTTCCCTAGTTTCATGACCTTGAGTTGCACTCTATTCCCATGCAACTTGCCACTGAATATTTAGTGTTTCTTAGTAATGCAGGCATTTTTTTAATCACTTGACGTCGAGCAATAGCTTATAGTTGTCAGCTCTCAACATGAACTTGTGATATTTTAACACAATATTGTATTTATTACATCGAAGTGATATTACAACATTTAAATGATTACATCGTAATTGGCGATGAAACCTTCTTAAAGCAAGAGAAGTATATAAATTAAATATCCAGAGCTGAAATTTAATCTAATATATCACCATATAAATGCATAAAAATTATTTGTCATTTAATTATTTATTATTAATAATTTATTATTACTTAAATATTACTTCTGGATCACAATAGACACATTGTACGAAACTAATTCCATTAAAAACACATTAACACAATTTAAATAGTCTAACCCCGGCGTTCTACTCAGTGACGAACATTCCGGCTTAACAATAAAATTCCTGGAACAGCAGAGAAAGCGTTGTTATTTACGCAGCTTACGGTATGGTATGAACGCAGCCAGTCATAGAGTTATAAGTCACAATTATGGAATAACTACTAATATTTTAAAGGGTATACAACTTACTTGTTAATTTACATCCGATTCGTAATACTAGTATCATATTGCAAATTGTATCCGATCAATTCTTCAGCTATTTCGTGAAAGACATTCGTCTGCCAAATAAAAGCGGGAGATTCAAACGAGCAATTTTCGAAGTAGGTTGTAATTGCCATTGGACTTACACCAAAAGCTACTCGTACTTTGCTCTACTCGAGGAAATAATTTTAACAAAACTTTTAGTTTTTAAATGTTTTTGTTCTAACCACGTTTTGTATTCATCATTCAACAAAACAAAGAGTGTCATAGGTATTCTGGAGCTCAAGACAACGACCGCTGATTGTGCTTCTTCACAATATGCCATAAACGTTTTTCACTCTTCTTTGACAAGTGTAATGTAACGTGCGCTAGGAAAGCCCTTCCGCAGTGGCACCAGTGACTGGTGAAAGTGCTAGCAACATAAATTCCGTTGGCAGCACGAACTGCAGCGTGTAAGAAATGAAAACGTAAATTGCGTACTCGCTACAGTCATAATATATGCTGGACGTTTTGTTCCCTTCATTCGTTTCCCAGTGATCTGGTTGCTACCAACATAAATACAATGTTAACGAGGAACCCCTGATTCAGCTCGGTGCGGAGAGACTTCCCTGGCACACTATAAGCGGGGAGTTTAAATGGGGCGCCCGCGTGGCGTGGTAGCAAGCGCTTTCCGAGCCTGCCAACCCCGAGAATGCAGCCACCGTGACGCGGAGCCACAGGGCGAGTCTGGGTGTGACGCTCTATAAAAGGGGCTGCGGGCACCAGAGCCGGACACAGAGTGATTTGGATTGATTGATTACTAGTGCAAGAAATCCGGGTGCGTAAACTCCTAAGGTCATTAGTCCCACAGGACCGGGAAAGCTGGCTCAGTGCATCACCTGAGGTCACTGCAATGCCTCTGACTGGGAGGTCCTCAGGCGACAGGATTTTTCGACACTAGCTTGTCAACTTAGTCGAATTCAGTTGCTGTTTGGATGAGAATTGTAACAGCCAGCTGCTCTGATCGTAAGTTTTCCGTGGTTTCTCCGATCAACGTTAGGCGAATGACAGAGCAGGACCCTCATAAATGGGCCACGGACCGCGCGCGATCTTTCTTCCCTCTTCCTTGTCCTGGTTGGGGCGGTGCCCCGCTGGAGTCCCGTAAGTGGAGTGCACGTTTTTTCTCGGGAAGTGGTGGTGATCTTGCCCCGTTGCATGGGGTGATCCAGCGCTCACCTACTGTCGCACAGCGAGGAGGGAAAGTTGGCAAAAAGTCCAAAATCATATTTTGCTTCACATGAAAACTCATTTTCACATGAAAGGGGTAGCAAAATGTCTCATTTATTGTTCCCCCATCAGGAAAGGAAGGGGGGAATCACGTCACTCCTTGGCAGTGCAAGTTTGAAAGTCCGTAAACTTAGCGTAGCAGAGTTTTCAAAAAATATTGAAAGTAATCACAAATTTTGTCACTTTTTTGTTGCTAATTTGTTACGCAGAAAATGTGTCACTCTTCATTTGACCCTGCTATAAAACATTCGGCTAACTTGATATCAAGTTAGCATCGCAATGACAAGACAACTAAGAAATTAGAGATAAATAAAAAATAATTACTTAAGAACTTGTTTTTTGGTCGATTAATACTTCTCATAAAATAAATTTTGTTACTCTTTTAACAATATCAGAAATGTAATTTTCCGCAAACGCGGTTAAAACTTGATGTCAAGTTGGCACCGCAATCACAAGAAAACCAAGAAATTACCAAACCATTCCAAAATTGAAAAATTTCATTTAGAGAATCAAATCATGCAACTACAACCGACAAAAACCACAAACCATGAAACTGCAGTGAAAGCCAGCCACAGTTCGCTATTTAAATGCTATATATAAAAGTCTGGAATGTACTGACTGAAACCAGACACATTCAGCGATGGTTTGTTTGGTTTCCAACGCCCATCCTTGGCACGTCAATCATTTGGTGACGCGCTGTTCAGAATAGACGTGCAGTTTTCCCTCAGCATGTAGCGATTCTCACGTTCGTTATGGTCAAGCGCGTAAGTGGAGAACCACTGTTGCCAGGGGACACGTGTGGTAGACCATAGACACGAGCAACTTTGTCCCCGCTGTGAAATTATTGTTATTATTATTATTTTTATATTACTATCAGGCGCGGCTCGTCATTAAAGGCTGTAAGGCGGAGCCTCTCCTAGAGAAATCGCCGTCCAAAATAAATTTAAAAATATGTTTAAAATATATTTATTTATTAATAATGGATTTCAGAGTTGTATTATGTAACAATCATATCAAACTTTTTCTTTGTCGGTGCGTTAACGGCCGTCCGCAACGCATTTAAAGCTGTTGGCAGGGAAGAGTGAAGCGTTAGGCTCCCACTTTATTCTCCCATAAGGCCTGTATAAAACGAGGAGGCGTGACGTCATGCATTCACTGCAGACGCTTACCAGCGGACGAAGGCTGCGGCGAGACAGCCTTCGTTGGAGTCTAGGGTCCGAAGAACGGCGGGCTCACCAGATAGCATTACTGTGCAGCTCCGCGAGTAGCATTGCGCTTCAACTAGTTTTCCCAGTATGCGGTAGGAGCGCTATACTTGGGTTTTTCTTTCTTGGCGCATGAGGTCTTGTCTTCTGGGGCCCGGCAAAATCGTTGTGAAACAGAACTTACGAGTACTTGTGATTACTAGTACTAGTAACTTGTAACCTTTGTGAAACGGGTTCCAGGATGGAATATCTCACGGTATTTCGCGTTGTTCTCAATCGTCTGTATCAAACTTATTAATAGAAATACAATGCAGGCAATGCAATGAACTGTAATGTAATGCAATGCATTTGCAGCCTTCCCCATTTATAAAACCACGAGCCGCGACTGATTACTATTATTATTATTATTTTCCCCTCTACATCACGACTAACGATGTGAGTCGGCTGAACATAAAATCTATTCCAGGCTGCAACCAGCTACCTAAGGAGCAGATCTAGGGACTGTTGATGCCTTTAGAATACTTTGCGCAAAATGTGAGCTGTTCCAAATAAAGCAATTTCTTGCACTTCCCAGTCGTTTGAACGATATGGAAGTTTAGCCAAGTTCTTACACAAATTTTCCGAAACACATCCCAGAGCTCCGATAACTATCGGGACGACCTGTGCTTTTACGCCCCACATTCGGCTGACCTCGAGTTCCAAATTCTTGTATTTAAGAAGTTTCTCTGCCTCCTTGATTACATTTTGATCACAAGGCACAGCATCATCTACCAGTAGACACAATTATTTCTCCAAATCCCGGATAACAATATCCATTTGTTTGCTGCTATCATGTGATCCATTTGGATTTGTTGGTCGTACAATATTGTATAGCGACCAACCGATATCACCGCTTTTGGTGAGTGTTCGCACCATTGGGAGCATGTGTTTGGAACTTCGAGGGCGGTACAGATTAGCTATTAGAACTGCTTCCGATTCTGGCTTCATTCTTCCCCTTTTAAGCCACATAAATGATTGATCTTTATTGATTTTCACCTTGTCCATTTTTTTCGATATTCTCCATGTAGTAGTTTGTCCCTCCACGTGTTCTTTAACATTTTTTTGTGTGTCATGTTTAGTAGCATACGGGGGTCTTGCATAATTTTCTTTGCAGTGCTTCTTGCTATACTAACAATGCATCTGTTTCCAATTCTTCGGTCAGATTTCATGACTTGTCTCATTTGAGACAAGTCATGAAATTGTCATCTTGACGACTGACCAAATACTTTCCCATTCCAACTATTGCAACTATTCCAACTTCAGTCTCGAGGGTGGGCGACATGATGCAATGTTAGCAGTTTTCTGTTTTTTCGATCCATGATGCGAATTTCTTGCTCAGTCCAGTCCACTAGTCTGGAACTGCACTCGACTACAGACACCGCCAAACTACCAATTGCAAATATGTTATTCCTGGAGTTCAGAGCAGACTGCAGGACCAGTCTCACTCTCCTATAATACTCCTTGCGAATTCTCTCTTTCATTGTGTTGTTCGAGATGGTCTCACATTCTTCAATGCTGAGATTTTTGTAAGTTTTACCTGGCTCAAGATCTTGAATCACCCTCTGCATATCAACTTCAATGCTCTCTGACTTCTTTGAATTACCTGGGAGTTTAAAAAAGTTCTTACACAAATTTTGCGGAACAAATCCCAGAGCTCCGATAACTATCGGGACGACCTGTGCTTTTACGCCCCACATTCGGCTGATGCCGATTTCCAAACTCTTGTATTTAAGAAGTTTCTCTGCGTCCTTAGTTACGACGTTTTGATCTCAAGGCACAGCAACATCTACGAATAGACACGATTTTTCTCTAAATCCAGGACAACAATTGTTTGCTGATATCGTGTGATCCGTTTGAATTTGTTGGTCGTACAATATTGTATAGAGTCCAATAGATGCCACCGGTTTTGGAGAGTGTTCACACCACTTGGGGCGCGTGTTTGGAACTTGGAGGGTGGTACAGATTTGCCAGTATAGGTAACTACACGCTTGTGTCTTTTCAAGTATTCGGTCTTTGCTAGTATTGGACAAGCTGAAACAATATTTTTAATGGTTTATTATTATATTATTATTATTATTATTAGTAGTAGTAGTAGTAGTAGTAGTAGTAGTAGTAGTAGTAGTTGTAAAATTTAGGTCGGATCAGCATTACGCTATATCCCGTTTTTATCCCCCAGGGTTGTTATCCCTGGCAGTATGGAAGATGAAATGATGATGATAATGAGGGAAGAAAGGACGACACATACATACAGACATACAAAAATACCCTCCTTATCAGAGGCGGGACTTGAACCTGCAACCCTTTGGTCCGAGATCACCACGACACTACTCCCTTAGCGATCTCGGCCAAGGGGCAGACGATTTTTAATTTTATTATTATTATTATTATTATTATTATTATTATTATATTATTATTATTATTATTATTATTATTATTATTATTATTATTATTGTTATTATCATACAGTTCTGTCTCTGGATAAAATCTCAGGATTGAGGTAACCGTACGGGCTCTTGCCAAGTAACGGCCCTTTTCGATGTCGAAGCAGGATTACATGTATTAGGCATGAGTAATACTATTGTTGAGGAACTTTCTGACTATTGCGCAAGTATTGAGGATGGCAACTTTCTGTAACTCCATGTACACTGTCTTTGGCATTTTCAACTGTTGTAGGCTGTTATGCAAAGTTGTCGGGATGACACCAGTTGTGGACACAATGATGGGTACTGTGTAAACTTTCTCCATTTTCCACTGTTCTTTTATTTCTATTGCTAATCAGTGTATTTGGACACCTTTTCTGTGTGAGAGGACTGAAGATTGTGTGTGTTTGGGATTGCGATATCAATTAGGTAAGTGATTCTGTTAATTTTATCAATTAGCGTAATGTCTGGCCTATTGTGTGCTATCATCTTGTCTGTAATAATAGTTCTGTCCCAATATAGTTTGCATGCAGAATTTTTCCATCACAGTTGTTGGTGTGTACTTGTAATATGGCAGCTTGTTTTCCAGAAGCTCACTGTCTATTGCTATCCTTTGGTGAATAATTTTGGCTACCTGATCATGCCTATGTTTGTAATCGGTTTGGGCTATGGCTTTGCAGCCAGATGTGATATGTTGAATTGTCTCGCTGGACAGATGACACCTTCTACATAAATCATTTCCCAGAGTTGAATCTTTAAGGATGTATTTACGATAATTTCATGTGTTGATGACTTGATCCTGGATTGCTACCATCAGTCCCTCGGTTTCGGCAAACAAATCGCCACGGGAAAGCCAGGCGTTCGACGCTTCCAAGTCGACATAGGGCTGTTCCAGATCGTGGCGATGTCTCCCATGAATTATTTTTTGTCTCCAGGACTGGTATTTGTCAGGTGGCTCAGTTGCAGAGCTTAATGAATCATGATCATAGTGGTGCAAATTTAGTGGCGTGAGTTTGCTATCTGCTAGTACTATTGCTTTATGTAAGAACGAGTCGTTTTTCTGCGTGACAAAATATTCTTGAAGTGCATGAATTATTTTGTTGTGAAGGTTTGTAATGTCTATTATGCCGCGACCTCCTTCCTGACGTGGTAGCTTAAGTCTTTCTATTGATGAGTTAGGGTGGTGCACTCTATGCTTGGTTAGAGCTGTTCTTGTTTTCCTTTCGATATTTTCCAGATCAGTTTTGGTCCAGTGGATGATACCAAAAGAGTAGGTGAGAACAGGTACTGCAAATGTATTGATTGCTTTAAACTTGTTTTTTCCATTGAGTGACTTTTCAGAATTTTGGTCAATCTGTTCATATATGTTTTCACGAGTGTTTCTCTAATCACTCGGTGTTCAATACGTCTGGATTGAGCGAAACCCAAATATTTATAGGTATTTTCTCCAGACATTGCCTGTATTGTTTCTCCCGTTTGGAGTTGAAAGCCATTACATTTGCGCTTTCCTTGAGTTATTTTTTGTGTTTTGCATTTGTCTATTCCAAATTTCATAGCAATATCCCTGGAGAAGTTTTCTGTATTTTTGAGCAAGTGTGTAAGTTGTGTCTCTGTTGTTGCGTACAATTTTATATCATCCATGTACATTAAATGTGAAAGCTTGAACTGAGTCACTTTGTTACTTTAGATGTTGAACCCGTAGTTGCTATTATTTAATCTGGTTGAAAGAGGATTCAGTGCCAGACAGAACCAAAGGGGACTGAGAGAGTCTCCCTGGAAGATGCCTCTCCTAATGGTAATGGGGTCTGTTGTCAAACATTTGTCTTGACTGCTGAGCGTGACTGCTGTTTTCCAATTTCTCATGGTGTATTATTATTATTATTATTATTATTATTATTATTATTATTATTATTATTATTATTCCTCTAAATCACGACTAAAGATGTTATGTGTCGGCTGAATATAAAATCTACTCCAGGTTGCAACCAGCTACCTAAGGAGCAGATCTAGGGACTGTCGGTGCCTCTACAAAACTTTGTGTTAAAACGTGAGCTGTTCCGAGAAACGCTTGTAGAGAGGAATTTTAACGTTATAACAACATTTATTTTACATATTTTCATGTTCCTCCATAGTTTGAAAAAACAAGTACATACTAGCATTTTTATTACAATAAATTCCGTTCCCTACTTGTAAGCTTCCTCTCAAACAATGGCTCGTAAGGGGAGAGACAACAATGCAGCTACTAAAAATTGTATATATGAAACTGAAGACGAAAATGAGATTATTCATTGATAAATCTAAGCAAGAGCATGGGAGAACTAATGATACTAACACTGGCCAGACATATTTTTCCTTCAATCCAAAAAAAAATCAGCATAGCTAATAGGAATCCACACTGAAGTCCTAAAAATATTTAAAATAATATTACAACCATACAGACAATTAAGTGAAAACTAAAACACCCGAGAAACAAATGTTTAAAAAATGTAGAGAAAGCTTCTCAAGATAAATAACCAGAGTGATACTATCAAGAAGTGCTTTGCAGGCTATGTTAATTTCATTTCACCCACTGATTTCAGAAATTGAATAGAGAAAATTGACAAAAAGGCATTTGACCTACAAGTTACACCAATGTTAATGCCTTCAAGAACAAATTCACTTCTCGAAGAAGAGTCACAAAATGAAAGTTCTGATTCTGAGGTTATATAATTAAATATTTGAAGGTTAAACAAATAGGTCATTAATTAAAATGTATTTTTTATTTCTAAAAAGCGCTTAAAATACTTTTGCCAACTTTCCCCTTTCTGGCCCCCACTGTGCGTCGGCAACCGGAGCTTTTCCCAGCCACATCACAACCAGCGAGGCACCGCCTCAGCCAGAACCAGCTCCAAGCTCCATACCGCCCACCGGCATGTGTGGTTATGTAGTGCATGTAAGTGCAAATGGGTGAAGATAGGACAAGGAACGGGAAGGAAAGATCGCGTGCGGTCCGCGGTCCGATTGGTAAGGTTCCGGCATTCGCCCGGCATTGATCGAAGAAACCACGGAAAACTATCGAACAAGTCCCCGGCTGCCAGATTTCTCCTCCAGACAACGACAGAACTCGACCTAGCTAGCTGGCTAGTGTCGAAAATCTTGCCACCGTCGGGACTCGAACCCCAGGACCTCGCGGTCAGAGACACTACAGTGACATCAGTTGATGCCCTGAGTCACCTCTCCCGTAGAGTGATTTGGAGAGAGTTAGCCACCGTGCAGTGATAGTGTTCGTTAAGTGGTGATTATAGAGACCTGGATTGCACCCTGGATATTCTTCTGTCGGAACTCTGACTTTCACTTGGTATTTGGCCATCTCTTGGTATTTCAACAACTTTTTACGGGCACAGATTTGTCTTTAGGGCGTACTGAACATTGGCAAAGAGTGTGGTACTCATGACTAAAAACAATTCATGGTATTGATTTGGAAATAAAACGTTAAGCCTTTGTCGGAATAGCTTTCATTACGTTTATAGTTTGTCACTCAATATTGGGAACATTTCAACAACAAATAAATCGAATTAAGAAAATCAAATTAAAATAATTGGACGCTTTTAAAACTGAATATTTTGGCAGTTTTGACCAAACTGTTGAGTTTAGATTTTATTTGAGAGGGAGCTGAATGAATGCTACTTACTAGACATTAAGAATGAAGTTCCGTCAGGTGACGTCCAGCAGTACCATGTGTTCATAACTTTCCGTTTGGCCCTCCTGTGAACACATGAAACATTGTAGTCCAGACATGTCGTGTATAGAATGCACTTGCGAGTGGCTCCAAATTCCGAACTCTTTACTAGCGGGACTAGAAGTTTCTGCCCGCCAATGGTCCAAATAGAAATGGCGATAATTCAAGCCAATGAGTACTTGGGGTAATGTGGCACAATTTCCCAACCTGTTCTTCGTCGTCTGTCTCGAAGTAAGTCTTCTCTTCTTTCAAAAGCGCTGATTTTTCGCATCATCTTTCTATGGAATTACAGACTAATTAAAAATAAGCAAGGACACATATAACTGTTTTTAATTACACAATAAGACATATTTATTAATTGAAACGCACTCCAATGTTATCATTTAACTGAATCTAAAATATAGTATGTTTCATTTCAAAAGAGATTTCAAAAGAGAGACCACTACTATTTCTTTTACCGTCCTTTGATATATACGAGGAGAAATTTTAAAGAAAAAATTTGAAGCCGTTTTTGACGAAACAAATGTTTAAAAACTATAAAAAAAATACCTATATTTTACGCACAATTACACGAAAACGACTAATATTTTCTAAAAATTGTACTCGACCGTATTTGAAACTCTGCCTTCGAACAACAGATTTTATTGAGAAACAATCCACGTCTTCAATAATGTAGTTGTGCCGAAAAAAATGAACTTTTGTAATTTTCGAAATATCCGGAATTTCAAAAAAATGAAACCACCATCATTCTTTTAAGCGTTTTTAATGCTATTCGAGAACAAAGTTAATTCAAAAACTTGAAGCCATTTAAAAAAATTGAAAATATTGTTGAGACTACGTGTAAACTCGCCAAAAATCAAAATATTCGCTTCCAACTAAGAAGGCATCGAGTTCCTTTAAATTGATCGAGGGACATCAGTTTTGGAGAAAATCGGCTGAACTGTTTTGGCGCTAGCATTGACCATAGGCAGATGGACGGACAGAAGGTCTGATGGTTGGACTTACGGGTACGTACAGGAGATGGGCAGGGTTGCCAGATTGGGCGGAATTTCACTTTTTGAGCTGAAAAACTCTCTCTCTCTCTAACGGGACAAAAATTGACATCGCGGTGTACCACCCAATGAGCAGAAATTCATTAAAACATGTGCTGTTTTGGGTGGAATTTCAGATTACGACAAAATTTTCATAAGAAACCCACAACGACGTTGACAATGAGCTTGATTTTTTAGTTTTTTACTGTATACAATATTTTTCATTAATCAGTTTTTAATTCATTAAAAATTTACTTTGAACAGTGAGTAATGTTAGTTTTTAGACATCTACAGAATAAGGTAAGTTTTAAAAGTCATTGCATCTTTGTCGTGCATTACATGAGTCTATATCTCCTTGGCAGTACTTGCACTTAATTTTAGAACATGTCATTTAAAATTACTCATCTTTTGAAAGTCTGGTGTCACTTCCATCATTATACGTTAATCCATAAGGCATAAGCATGCCTACGAAAGCATTTCTGTGGTAATCTTTTTAAAAGCGGATATTTAAGAGAAGCAAGGAGAGTGAAAATGGGAAAGTGGAGAAAACATTTTTAAAAAATTGGAACAAAAAGATGATTTTGAAGGGAAGTCGATACTGATTGATTCTAATCTTATCTCGTGTTAAGATATAACTTATTATTACAAAAAGTATATTATAAATATACTTTTAATAAAGCATATTCATAATATAATAAACTATATAAATGAATAATTAATTGCAATGTTCACAAAAAAATATCTAATTAAACACTTCATAGGGTCACTACCCGTCAAAAAACTTCAAATACATATTTTAATGCAAACTCAAATTTCCTGCTTGGAAAATTGAATTTTTTCTTTTTAGGTGGAATTGGACGGATTTGCAGCCATCTAACGGCGGATGTTTTTACGAAGCATCTGTCAACACTGCAGATGGATGGCAGTCGGTTCTTTTAATCGATTTTCCGTTATCAAGGTGTCATAAAACATGGATTCTGACTACACATCGTGTTAGCGTAATTTACTATACAGAGAACTCAATTATCCATCATTGGAGTACCTGTAATAGACGAAATATTTTACCGTACAATCTTAATTCTATATTATTAAATAGGCATCCAACAATTGTAATGATCTCATGAGGTATACCAGTGAGGTATTAGTTTATGATATTGCTTTGAATTTTCTAAAATGAAATGATGTATGCTTGGAAACATAGCCAAGACGTCTAGAGAAGCAAATACATACGTAGTTAGAATGGTAACATTCACAATTTTTAATCGTAGTTGAAAATTACTTTTACGAGAGAAAAAAATAGTAACATGGAATTAAAATTAAGTAGGTACAGATAGTTTTTGTAGTACAGTAGCACAGACTTGGAAAATAAAGTTAGAAAAGCTACAATAATTTAACTATATAAAATAATGGTTTTCATGGTCCTCTCGGTCAACCCAACTTGCTGTACGGCTGAAAGTGAGTGCTGTAATGTACTAAGTAAATGTCAATTAAAAAGGACTGAATCAAAAGAAATGAAATTTCTTATACGTATGGCAAGATGCACACTTTTTTACCACATTAAAAATAAAGAAATTAGAAAAGGATTTTATTTTACTTCCTAGTAGGCGAGAAAATAAAATCGGCGGATGCGTATGTAAAACTTACCTTCTCATTGCAATGTAGAACCAGGGCAAAAGCACTAAGAGGACGATCAAAAACAGCACTAGAAATAGTGGCCACAACTTCCGCACCTTTACAATGGTAGGGGGCAAACTTGTCGCAGACGGCGTGGTTTCCTAATGCGTGAAAAGAAAAATAAGTGTACATAAAGGGTTTGTGAGATATGTTAAAATGAAATTTTTAGAGGAATGCTGGAATTAGATTGGATCCAACACATATGCCACCATTTAGAACTATTTAATTGCTGATTAATTACGAAGAAATTAATTGTTTTGCTCTTCAAACGTCCGAGTAATTAAGAGTGAGCTGGCGGAATATTAGCTGGCACACCACATTCGGTTGCCACAAAAACTCAAATGCCACCATTTCGCACTTGCCATTTTGCAAATGCCACCATGTGGCATATGTGTTTTTGTGGCAACCGAATGTTGCAGTGCCAGCGGAAGAGAGGTCGTGCCGAAGGCGGTGTTACGACCGCTGCGACCAAATAAACCATGTGCCCCAAGCGGCGTGCCTATGCAACCCCTAGCACTATATTCCGATTTAAATATGGTGGCACTTAAAGGTCATGAGCTGGACGGAGAGGGGGACATTGGCTTCCAGTCGGGAGCTCCAGTACAAAAAGGTTAAGTCATAACGAAGCACCCGATAGAATGACAGTGTCCTCCTCTCCGTTCCGCTTGTGACCTTCAAGTGCCACTATGTTTAAATTGGAGTGTAGGCTGGGGAGTCACCTCTCAGAGCTGCATGCTCAGCGCAAGCCGCTACGGGCGTCGGAAAGCCCGATCTTGGCGTGGGCCACGGTGGCGAATTCGCCCAGCCATGATGGAGGCCCACCAAGTGCGCCACCCCCTCCCCCGCCAAAGATCCCCGCTTGCACCGGGCGCCCGATGCAAGTTCGCCATCCCCTAAAAACCCGCCCTGAAAACTCGGGCGTAGAGGCCACTTCCCTCACGGCTGGCGTGGCGATTGTATAGCCCGTGGGGGACAAGGATGGTATTTCCATTTGCTTTTCCTCCCCGAGAGCAGTGTTCTCACTGTGCTCGGCCGGGACGAATCCAATCAGCACCCCCCCCCCCCGAGCGAGCGAGGAGCGAGACGGGCAAATGAGATGACAACCGCATGTGGGCAGCGCGTGTACTGAACAGAGTACGCCCCACGCAGGGCCACTTGAGCAAAGGCCGGCTCCTGCGGCCCATCACAGCGTGCATGTCACATACGGTAGTTAAAGTGCCCTCTACTCTATTAAAGAAACTCAATTGCCAAGGCCGCCTTACTCATTCTGACATAAACCGGTCAAAACCAGAGCGCCCCATGCTGGTAGTGCCGGTCTTGGTCTGTCCATTTTGTGATAAAATCTCTACGGCACAGACGTATTACACCGTCGCACGATAGTGGCACATGTGAGGCAGATTCAAAGCGTAGCGGAGCATGTGCGGTACTGTTGGTACTGCCAGTCGCTGCTTCCCCAACCCCGCACCTCGCTGCACCCACGCAAGAGAAGCAGTGCACGCTCACTTTCATGAATGAGGGAAGGGGGAAGGAGTAGGAGTGGACTTAAGTCATGTTCCCCTGAGTAAGCGCCAACACCTGCCGCGCAACTGCCCCGGAGTTAAAGTGTGGAGGGCGCACCACCGATTTCACAGCATGCGCGAGAAGCGCGCGGCAACTGATGCCAATTACATATTCCAGACGCCGCGCCGCAAGAAACAAAAATAAACGCCTGTATGACGCTTCTCGGCATAGACCGGTCGCAGCAGTAGTGCGGCAGGTGTTGGCGTATTCACCAGGGGAACATGACTTGAGTCTAACCAATACCCCCTCACCCCTCCACAGAGAAGGATCAGAGTCAGTAAGTGAACGTTTGCGACCAGGTGAGGGGAAACCGCTCACCAATTTAGTGGTGGCTTGTGTTTGACTTTAAACTTCGTTATCTGTGAACTGTGTAAACTCTGAATCTCTAGAGAACTTTTACACGCGGGTAACGAATAAACCGTCCACCATTATACCGGTGGTAAACTGCCTAACAGACCGGGAGCCAGCAAGAAAATCAACGTATGATAAGCTCAAAGCTAAATCATTTTGAGAAGTTAGCCAGTGTTATGAGGAACAAGGGCACGCAAGTATGGCGGCCTGTAGGTGTCGGCGTTGCGCTGCGCAATTTTTTTAAATATGTGAAAAAACTATCCCATTGGGTAAAGAGTACACTGCTAATTCTAGTTGTATATTGTTCGTTTGAAAGTCAAAGTATGAAGTTGTATGCCCTCCGGAGCGGCGTCCGCCATACTGATATGAACGCCATACTAAATTGAACGTGACATTTTTTAATGCCGACTTGGATCAAGAGCTCAAAGCTACTTTTAGTATTTTACCGATATTCAATTCCTTTTCGGTCCCTGATTCACAGGCAGACATTTTGCCATCAATCAATTTTTCGGGATCAAGGACCTACGAAACATTGATTTTGACCGCACAACGTGTTATATGATGTAATTTACTATTTTTAGGGATAAGAGTGTCCAATTTTTCCTTACCAGGGCCCGGCAATAAGCTTTTTTTTTATTATCAATATTATAATACTTACTCTATACTGCGTAAGCAGTAACAAGAAAGTAGAAACAATGCAGTTCTTGTTTGAAACAAATTGTAAAGGTTTATTCAGTATTATAGACAGATGTTCTTTGGAACAATTCACAACACTTCCTTAAAAACATTTGAAATAATTATACAATCTTCCTTGACAGCTTTTTGCTTTCCTTGGTATTCACAAAAATATTAGAAAAGCTTTTTATTCTTGAGAAAGATGCGTGAAGTTGTCCATGTCAAAATACAGAAACGGGAAAGTATAAGGCTAGTCTTTGCAATACTATTTAACTTCATTACCGAATAGAGAGGTAAACTCATGCAATTCGATCACATAGAATATCAAGTAATTAGTTTAATTTGACACACAGAGGCAGATTCTGCACGTCTCTGAACAGGTGGGGGTAGTATGAAGAAGAACTGTACCAGCAAAAATGTCATAGAAAGTGAAATAAGATCTCATCCTGTAAAGTACAATGTGAGGAAATTTTTTTGAGGTCTTTAGCCTCAAAATACCAGATTTTAAGGACCTAAAACGCTTCGTTTAGGAATTACTTAACTATAAAGATTTTAACAATGCTGCTTGAGTTGCCGGTTGTATTTGACATGAATATTTATATGCTTTTTATTTTTCAACCAATCCTTGTTTTTAAAGTCAATGTGCAATGTGAAACGTCTCTGTGAAATTATTTTCCTTTTTTAAATTTTCCTTTATTTTCATTTATAAATATTGGTTGCGTGAAGGAGTCGCAAACCTCATCCATACTACTGAAATAAAATATGGGGACGATATTCACATAAGGGAGGTCCTAGGGTTCGAGTCCTGGCGGTAACAGGATTTTCGACACTAGCTGGATATCTAAGTTGAATTCAGCCGCTGTCTGGAAGACAATTCTACCGGCCGGCTTCTCTATCGGTAGTTTTCCAAATTTCTCCGATCGGTCACGAACCGCGCGCGATCTCTCTTTCCTCCTCTTTGTCCTATCCTCACCCCGTATTTACGCTCTTACACATACATGCATTACACTCCGACACATGTCAGTCGGGAGCTTAGAACTTGTCCCAGCTGGGACGGTGCCCCGGTGGTGGAAGATACCTCGCAAACCTACATGTAGAACGAAACCTACATGAAGCACGAACCTCGCAAACCTATATGTAGAACGGCGCCGGACCTCGCCATTCAGCTGGAAGAAATTACCACCACCTCCCGCGATACAAGCATGCACTTCATTTACGGGGACTAATGACCTTACAGTTGACGCGCCCGGAAACACTACCAATCAATCAATTAATATTTACATAAGACTGATCCTTTTCCATCCTCACGAACGGATAAGGAAAAGCTCCTGCAACTCTCTTAGTTACACTCCGCTTTGCGACCTGATGATTGGTAATTTCCAAACCTCTCGTGATATTATGACAAGAGATTGAAACTAATATATTTCCTAACATTTCTACTATTTTGCCTCAACACACTGACTCCTTCAATATGACCCCGGACAACAGAAGAATATGATAGATGTGTATTATTTGTACGTTAGTCACACTTAAATAAATGAAAAAAGAATGATATCTTACAGTTGTGTGCTCAGTAATTTGATGAGCTTCGTCCATGGGATGAGATTCAACTCCATCAAATGACCATTTGCCTCTTGCGAAATGCCACAGTTTTATGGCAGTTGCTGATTGCAGGGTCACAATCCTCCCAAACTCGAACAATGGTCCGGTAACCTTCTGATTTCTTAACTTCATTAAAATTTGTATCTTCACTCAGTATGCCACGATGTACATTCATCTGCATTAAAGCATTTCTGTTACAATGCAGTATGGTATTTTACTAAAAAAAACATATATAGCGCTAAAAGAAATGAATGCACCTCCAAATCGTTTTAAGGGGAGCCGGAAGGGGTCCACCCTCCAAAAATACAGCTTTTTGTTGTTTTCGTTTTAAAAAATTATTTTTTTCTCTTCAAAAGCAATTTACATTTTTAGTTTACGCACTCTAAAAGATGCGATATCGTTGATTTTATAAACGCGTGCTGTAGATAAGGGCCTGGTTCGACAGTTTGACTTTCAAGATTCGGTGTTCAACATTTGAATTATCTTGGTGATGGTGACTCTAATGGGTTCAAGTGCATAGAGGAATTGAAACCACATGAACATTTCCCGTAAGTTACATATTTTCATATTCAAGACACATTTTTAAAACTTTTTTTATTTATTTATTTGTCAAAAACAGTAAAAACTGTATATGACGTGTGGGGAAAGATATTTATCTGCGCACATTTTCTTGATAAAAAAATAATAAAAAAGAACTCAGAAAATAATTATTTTAGAAAAATAAAAATATTTGAAAAATGTTTGTCCCCAATTATATAGAAAATCAATTTCAACGGTAAATGAACTACAAGCAAAAGAAGTGCTCAACAAAACGTGCGCACAGTGAAGCTACATTTACGTCCAGAAGCAAACAAGGGGCCATCTCAGCATTTGCTCAATGGATCAGGGAAACTGGACAAAACCTGATCGAGATGGGGGTCATTGACCCGGAAGCTGAAGTACATTACTTGTTACAGGCGTATTAAATATACTATTTTTTAGCGTTGACGAGCGTGGATTTTTTGTTTGTTTTTTGTACAGTTCCTTTAAAATATGTTTCTACTTAGCTGACAAGCCAAGTTTTTGAAAGTAATAAAATGCATTACAATTATTTGTTCTTCACAATTAGAGACTGTGCTCAGCGTCAAACAGGAGAATATTTACTTTAACATTGAAATTTAATGACTTGTTTACCTTTTGTACTTTGTAATTAAAAAAGACTAAATATGCCTGTAACAAGTAATGGACTTTAGCATTTCAATACCCTCCCCCCTCAATTATATTTTTAATCCAGTTTCTCTCGGACCATTGAGCAAAAGCTGAGGTATTATACGCGCGTTTTCTTATAAATACCTAACCCCACTCCTTTGCCATCATTAGTTGAATTAAGAATGAACTGTTGCAATTGAACAAAGTTGCAATGGCGGCTCGTGCTTAGGTTGCACGGTTGTACAACCCCGGATAATCGAATAAGATCTCATAATATCTCAAGAATATCCTTTTTCTTTTTAATAACATTCAATATTGAAGATATTGCGGCAATATCGATGTATATGAAATCGTGTTTGAAATCAAAGAGCGTCCAACCGGCGCTCCAACCGGTGCCTGGTGCGTTGCCACGAATTGCACCACGCCCTTGGATCTTGCCTGTGTTAACGGGGTTTACTGCATTTACTCTTTGGTCCTTCGATTTATCACGGGAAGCATGTGCCTTTAGGTTGGACAACCGAAGTGGCGTTGCCAAGAGCTGCGTGGAGGAATATCAGGGGAATCCCAATATTTTGTTTTCGTCTGATTCGCTGCAACGTAATTTTATGAATTTCGCTTGTTATTAGCAGTACACAAATTCAGTCAATACTTGCCGGTATTTCATTCATTATTTATCTCTATTTGGCGAAATTAGTTTCATTCGCGTACGTTTTTTTTTATTAAAAACATTCGTTGGAAGAGTGCACTTTGTTTTGTGTAAAGTGGCTGTTGTGGAAGAAATCCCCCCTTTTCTCTCTCTCTCTCCCTCATCTCTCTCCTCTCTCTCTTTTCTTATGCACGAACTTCTCTTCCGCCGAGGCGACAGTCGTTGGACCAGTCGTTTCCCGGTCGTTTCGGGAGCTTCTTTTGTGTGTAGTAAATACAAAATATGTGTGATGGATATTTTAGTATTTAAGTATTCTTGTTTTGTTGCTGTTGCTGCCGGTAAACGAACGTACGAAAGGCACAGTTTCTGCCTGAGTGTTTATTTTCTGACAATGAATACAATGTAAAATTACTGAAAATTCCTTTCGTTTCACGCACTATTTATGATTTATACTGTAACGGTACGACCCGACGCGAACGGGAGACGATGAAATTAATATTAATTTTACTAATTTATTGTCAGTCAAGGCAGAATCGACGACGGATGCGAGCGCATACCTGCATCGGGGCCACGGGCGAAGCTGAGAGGGGCTAGGGTTCTCTTTTGTTTTTTTTTTACGACGCTCATCCGGTCGCGACGGCGAGGGGCGCGGAGCCGACGAGGGGCAGCGAGGGAAGTAAGAAGGGTCGCTTTGTCTATTTGGCGGCGCGAGCGTCAAAGCGAATGACCACCCACTCCACGTTTATGACCAAACGTAATTTTTTTCACACGGGCCGCGGAGAAAGTAGGCCAACGAATTTTTCCAAAGCCAACGGATATTTTTGTACGCGACGCGTGCGGACATTGGTCGGAGGTTCGCCCCGCCACTCCGCCAAAATTTCAATTTCAGGCAATCAGGGCGACTTGGAGATGTAAATGGGGGGGGCTATGAGAGCTCTCGTCACGACGGAAAGCTACGGTGAAAAAACTTCTGAGGTAGACACTGAACGTAACACTTCGATGAGCTAGACTTCGAAAGTAACGCCACGAGGAGAACACTCAGTTCTAAATTCACGAGAGTTCGTTTCTGCGTGAACTCTGCGAGCCGACACTGCTCTTCGAGCTTCGCGAGACGCATTCGCTAACCAGTTCACATAAAGGGCTTGTACTCGCCATAGTTAGCGGGCAGTTATCCGCGACTTGTCGAACGCGATTGTTACCGACGCAATGACCGGTAATAATCGGGTTGCACGCCCCCTACGCGTCTGCATTATTCGCCTAAGTTAATTGCGAGGCGAAAGTTTCGAGGAAGAGGGGCACGCGCCGCGGCTGTCAGTCATGACCGCATCCCGGGTGCCTGGACGCGATCATTGCTGGGTGCTTTGACCTGCTGGCGGTGGCCACGGAGCAGCTGAGGGGACGGCCGACTTCAGGACAAATGCGAGGGAGCACCCTCTCCCACTTTACCTGCCTGGGAGGCCGACGCCAGCTGAGAGGCAGATCCTTCAAACACCAAGAATGGTAATGTTGTTGTGACCGCAATAATGCGGAAGGACTGAGACTCCAAGAGAAAAGGGGTCATTACTGCCTTTCAGCGTAAAAGTGTGAAAGAAAAAATCCAGCGGCATAAACTCATAATTGTTTGTAATTAATTTTGCTTGGTATGGCAACCAACAATTGTCAGATAGTAGAAATTAAGCGCCAGTATCACATAATGTAAAATCATTGTAAAATTGCATCATTCGTCTCACATTTTTTAGATATAAATGATTATTGTTAATCTAAATGTTGTGTTGTTGTGTGTTTAAAACCCATCAACCAGTCCTACCACCGAAAAGCAGCAGTTTATAAAATGGGGTAGATTACAATATACAATGTCTTTCAGGTAACCCTAACAATATTCATAATGCATGGTTTAAACATGACCTGTATATCTAATTGAGTCTCTCTTCAGAATGGCACATACTCTCTCGCAATAATTAGTTTTCTAATTTCTTTAGTCTAGGATAGCTTTTCCCTTTTTGCCATATCTTCAGCTGGGAAGCTGATACATAATTGAAGTGTTTTTGAAAAATTTGCTTCTGAATTGCAGCATTAGAGCAATAAGTCAACGGCATACTCTGAAAAACAAGAATTGAAAACGGCGTCCCACAAGGATCTGTGTTGATTGGTGCCCGCAATTCTGTTACTGTAGGCATAAATGAGGCTGACAAAAATATTAAATCACCAGCAATAAAAACGAAGTTTTGCCGAAGATAAAACATAACATTCTATGTAACGGAAAAACATTTTCTACCAAGACAGGATTCAAAAATGTCTCAAACTACATGAGTTGCCAAATAAACTGGCTTTAAGTTCACTGCCCAGAAAACAAAATATTTCATCTTCTCAAAACATAAGATATAAATAACTCACCTCTGACATTAGAGGTAAACCACTGACATTTTTTAGGAACACCAAGGTATTAAAACTGTATTTTGATTCCAACTAACATGGAAAACACACATTAAGTGTACAACTAACGATGCGACAAAAGAATGAACATCTTGAAATCACTCGCATTAAAAAAAGTGGGGAGCTGATAAAGACGTGCTTCTACGAACCTACGAGAGCGATCATTGAAACAAATATCGAGTGTAATGCATAATGTACACACGTCAGAGGGAAAATTTCTCAAACAATAGAACACGCTTCACAACCTACTCTGAGAATTGCTTCCGGATGCTTCCACACGACACCATTTGGCAGCATCTTAATTGGGAGAAGTTTTACTAGCTCAGCGAAGAAAATCTCTTTCACAACCTTTAATTACCCGCGTTCCTTTCTGACAAGTAATTGCTCGCGCGGCGTACTGAGTGTGCCAACAAAGAAAATATTGTTTATGCAATAACAAAAACAATAATTGCGATAAATTAGCGATATTTATTAAGAAAATGATAACTTGTTGCATAAAATAATATTTAATGTTAATTATATGGTATATATGAAATGTACAATGCTAATTATATTGTATGCCTCTATAGGTATACAGTTGCATAAGGCAAATTGTAAATTTTCAGATCCCGGAACGCGCCCCAATTAATTATCAATAGAAATAGTTATACAGTAATCCCTCAACATTCGCGAGAGATAGGTTCCCCAGAAACCTCGCGAATGTTAAGTCTATCTTACTGAAGAAAGGTGGGTTAGGTTCTGGATATCGAAAAACTATTTAAAACAGAAAGAAAAAATCTGACAATCAATTACAGTAAAACGTATTAAGCGCTACTACAAACAAAATTCACAATTAACATTCCAAAATGAAGAAATAAAGTATGTGAAACTTATTTCAAAGTTGAGAATGATTGGATGTAGGATTTGGTATTTTTTTGTTTCACATCGCCTTTCTCGCTGTTCGAATGGAAGAGTTCCTGCTTCTATGCTCTCTTAAATTTCGAAGTTATTTCCATGTTTGGATCACATTCGAATGCCAGATCCATCAAGCTTGTTGATTTTAGAACTCCATCAACAGTTTTGACATTGAAGTTGATCCAGGACGCAGTTTCGCATCCGTTCCTTCATCATTACCGTCAGGGGGTTTTTCTTCACTGATAATTTCCCCAAAGCTTCTTTACAATGAGCTCATTATAATGAGAGTTGCACAGATCCTGAATGGGCTTTCTGTTCATTTGGCCAAACCCTTAGCTCCAATTTGACGCAACTGAGTTGAATTATTTTAAATTGTGTTATTCTATAAATGTGAATTGACATTTCATCTGTGAAAATTTTTGAAGAAAGTTATACTTAGAGTTCCGAGGTCTGCCGAGTTCGTTTCCCAGATAATGATGATAAAGAAAATGAAATGTGCTTGCTTTCAAAGAAAATGTAGTACGACCAAAAGACGCACTCGCGAATGTTGAAGTCGCGAATGTTAAAACCGGTAGCATTTCTCTAATCGCGAATGTTTGGAACTCGCGAATAGCGAATCCGCGGATGTCGAGGGATTACTGTATATTTATAATATAAATGAACTATTATCATCACTTAAAAACAATAATAACAATACACGGGTAACATTCTCTATGAGAATAATAGAAAATAAAAAAGAGAGCAATATATTTTCTTGTATTTACTACTAATTTTATTACATTCGTGGAAATGATACAATGAAAGGGACAATTACTTAATTTTGAGTTTACGAAATTGGTCGAACTAAAAGTCGAAGTTGCCAGATGTTGGTCCTCTGCTTTTTGTTTGTTTCTGTACTTCGTTCCTGAGGTAACGGAACGCCGTTCGTGTATATACATATATAGGCTTGATTTAAAACATTGTATATTTGTTATGTAGAATCTGCAATTCATGATCTAGGTCCAGTTTACATTTATTTTTTAGATGATATTTTACGTGTTATGTTACTGTAAATATAAACGAGTGATTATAAAAGAACATAAATATTTAACATAAATATTTTATTCATATTTCATACCATCACACGAATACACACGTAATAATTTATTTTCTACAACATATACTTTGAAAGAAATCATTCTTGTATGTATTTACATTATTACTCGCGTGGCACACACAGTGCGCCGAAAACATTTTAGACAGAATTCAGCTTGCTTACTCCCACGACTTGCAACGGAGCAGTCGAAACAAAAATTCAAACTGTTAACGAAACTCAGAAGAAAGGTTAGCGGAAGATATAATGCAATACGATGCACGTATTGTCGTCAGGACCAAAAGAATGCGACTCAGTGCGCCAGCGCGAGTAATTAAAAAGTTATGCTCTCAAATCGTCTACCCCAAAAAGCAACCATAGATAAGATATTATTCAAAATCTCAGATTGCAAAGACTGCGAAAATAAATTATTATTTTTTATGTTTTATTATTTTTGTTATTATTATTGTAATTATTGTTAATCAACTGCCACTGGGTCATACCCAATTGCAGTTCAAATAAATGTATGTAAACCCACGACATACAATTTTGTACAAAAGGATTAAAACATTTTCGAAGAAGAAAATTGATATCTGTAGAATTTCGCAATGAAATTTTCACACTATTAATTCTGACTGGCCCCTCAAAGAATATAAAAAAAGAAAAAATTGAACAACCTAAGAAATGGAACAGAAAATTCATTGAAGTCTGTAACAAATACAGTAATTACTAGACATCGGATGTTTAGGGAAATGCCTATTTTTTTTCTAGCGAACTTATTTAAAGGCTGATAATATGTGCACGTATCATGACAAGTGATGACATATGACGAAGTTTTATAATGCTTATTTTTGCTTATTTTAGCATAAATGTCTTTTTCTTTAGAATTATTGTACGTTTTTGCCTTTTATGTGTTATTTTTATATACAATGCTAAGATATAAAATCGGCCATGGTCCAACCTGACTATTCATTACTAACCTTCAATTCATGTATTTGTATTTTGAAATACGAGAGAATTCTTGAAAGTATATTAACATGTTTTCTCCATTTCCCTATTTCGTAAATACTAGCCATGTTCTGAGAAAATGGTCGATTGACAATACACCGAGGGCACCTTTTGAGCGGAAATAAATTTTAATTCCCAGAAGGTTTCAGTGTTGCTAATTTTGGACTTCTAAAATATATGCCAGACACATGATGCCAGATGATATGATGTTCGGAAATCCTTCCCTCTATTCATACTGATTTTGTCTCCCAATCGTTGCAGATTTGAAATTGCGATCTTTGAAAAGTTACTGGTAATACATTGCAATGGAAACTATTAAGAATAAATGTAGAAGAGTTGTAAATATGTGTGGAGTTCTACAAATAATTTTTAATTTTGTTGTTAATGTAATTTTTGACAGTGCCTTTTTTTCTCCCTATTTTTGACATTTTCAGTGCCTTTTTAGGCGCATAAAAGGCGATTTTTAGTGCCTTAACATCCGATGTCTAGTAATTACAATGAAGCGTGCATTGACGGGATGCAAATTAAAACGAAGTTAATTGGCTTAGCCATGCGCATGATTTGAAATTGAAAGAGACTCTCCACCCATTAACTTCAATTAAAATTGCTGAATTGTATTCCATATTACTCTCCATAAGAGAGGTTGAAAAATCTTCTGAGAACCAAAACTACATCCTACTCGTATTTACAGACCTCTCACAACAATCGAAAGAATAAAACGCAAATCAATGTCAGAAATAAACAACGGCATTCACTAAATTCATTCCAATATCACAAAAAGGGGATAATTGTAATTGCTCACAAAGACAATTTTTGATAATGAAATTGATGATTTAAAAGCCAAAATTGCTGCGGCAAATATTAACCAATTAACCCATTTTAACCCAACTGAAACGAATAAATTCGAAGATATCTTCGAAACATCAATCACAATTAAACCTTCTCTGGAACACCTTTTGGCGCACACATAAATACAGCAACAACCATCAGTCAAACAAGGACATGTTTACACATTAATTTTTTTCTAGGACTTTTTTCCAGCCGAAAGCCGGTTACTCATTACGTCCTGCTGGGACACGTATCCAACCACACACTAGACACCAACAAACTTACGAGCTTCTCTGATCTGGGGTCAGCAGAATGCGAGGCCATCCACGGGAGACACAAACGGGGGACACATACATGGGAGACACAAACATGAGAGTCAAGGGCAAACGGCCATGTCCGCGGAACTCGAACCTGCGACCCTTCGGACCGAAGCGCTGAGTCGATACACGTTCTTTGCCACCTCGGCCACCTAGGTCAGCTACTCATTAAATATCTGTAAGAAAATTGGTTGCTGCGAGCACATAGTCCATGAAAGAATAAGACCCAAGTAATCCAAATAAGTCATTTTTCCTTTCGCAAAAAAATCATCTCCCCCGACATATGAACTTTGTAATCTCAAACGTGACCTTGATCACATGTTTAAAGTATGCCCCAGATAGAGCCGTTAGAGAGTTATTTGAATTCAAACATGAAGACATTATACATTCATCAAAGATCATGATAAAATAATCAATTTTTGTAAAGCTATCAATATATTTTACTAAAATTTAAACACCATTATTATATTTACTAATCATCGCTTCTCAGTATTGTCGTGAGTGAAACCATTGAAATAAGGCGTAAGGCTAACTAAATTGCTACATTTACTTCATTTTATTATTTTTTAATTTTGAATTTACAACAACAAAATATGGGGAAAAGTTTCGGTAAGCTACCAATTTTACGAAAAGTTTGCAAAGAGTTGAAAGCTCATTTTCAATGTAATTAATGTTATTTTACTTTCCCGTGTACTATACGTACGTACGTGTAGTAAGGGAAAGTTCTGTAATGCTGCGCGAAAAACGCGACGGATTTTCAGCAGAAAAACTCATATTACAAAGCCCTAGTAACAAAAAGTGGGTAAAACCAGTTGCTAATTAAGAAAAAAATAACACGTGGTGCAGCTAGAATCCCTATTTTGTGGGTCCGTGGTACCGAAAAACCTATTGATAGCAAAACGTCTGTCTGTCCGTCCTTCTATCTGTCTGTGAACAACGCTAGCGACTAACCGTTCAGGCCGATTTTCTCCACAATTGATTCTCCCCGATCGATCTGAATGATCTCGCGGCCCCTTGAATTTGAAATTGATATTTTAATTTCGGAGGGTATTTTACAGCAATGAAGCCCCTGGATATTTTCAAAATTAAAAAAAATGGTGCCTGCAATTCGACTAAATTTTGTGTTGGATAGTCTGAAGGTAATTTAAGAGAGTGGCGTAGATCTCATGTTGGTTGAAAACTCTGATTTCTTGAAATTGAAAAAATTCAAAATGTTTCGGCAGCATCCTACAACTACAATTATGAAAATATAATTAATTTTCTTCTAATGAAAATGTTTTCCTAAACAATAGGCCTTCATAAGGAAATGTTCAATTTTTCAAAAACTTTTTTCGAAAAATTGTGTCAAATAGAGACAATTTTTATTTTCTTTAAATCATTTTTTTCTTGAAAACCGCACAAAGTTTTTTGATTAAATTGGGACCTGAGATAGCATAAAGGAAGCTTAAGAGAATGGTGCGGGTTCATGCTCGTTGAATACCTGATTTTGCAAAACTTTTTGAAAATTAAAAACATTTTGGCGTCTTTCTTCAACTACAATTGTGAAGACACGATTGTTTTTTCCTAATTAAATATGCTCATCAAAACAGATCTTAAATAAGGTCATGTTGAATTTTTTGAAGATGTTTGTAGTTTTCCATAATTTCCTGACAAACTTAATAGTCCGCTCGGATTGACCGCGCTTCGTTTTCTTACAACTACAATTTTAAAAATACAATTTTTCTCAATTAAATGTATTTATCAAAACTACTATCTTCAAATAAGGCCGTGCTTAATTTTTGGAAAATACGAGTAGTTTTTCTATAATTTTGTGACAAACATAATAGCCCGCTGTAAATTTACTGGGCTTCGGACAGCTGAATGCGTCGTAAATTTTTAATTTGCAATTTTGTATATTATTTCTTTGTTCGTTTCTTGCATTCGCGCCTTTTGTTATACATTTACCACATAATATTTTAGAAATTGTTTATTTTTGAAATATTTGAAATAAAAGTACAAAAAGTAATATCTCTCAGAATAATGACAATGCAGGGTCTGCAACAATGGAATTCCCGTTTGCGCTCGCAATGTCTGTGAATTATGTGTCAGTGTTGTGACCTGATGGAGCTGTATGAAAAGGAGTTATATATTGTCTAATTTATGTTGATATTTGCATGAAAGTATTTAGTTTTCGCACCAATACTATACCGTTTGTAGTGTAGTAGGTATTTTTGCATGGTTTTTAGAATACTCTTCTCTGATCAGGCTCTATAGAAAGCATTTCTATTTTGTCCAGGATATCAGGCGACTTTTTTCAATACAAGTTTACAAAACTTTGATATTGCTATTTTTGTGCAGTTGTAGAATTCTCATAGTTCTGGCAATACTGCGATGGAAACAGTGAGTTATTCATTCGTGGTTGAATTGGACAGTTTTCAAATAATAGGTATATATTAGTAGCGCATAAAGTTCAAAATTTCAGTACTACGTAGCTGTTTTCAATAACGCGGGAAAGTATGTGTGCTGTTGTAGCACCACTAGTTCGTGTCTGTAACAAATTCTGGGGAAAGTTACTGAGTGTTAAAATGTTGCCCTAATTTGAAGAGGCGCCGTTGAGCCGAATTCGAACGAGAAAGAGGACAGCAGGAATGCCATATTGGGCGGAAAAACGGGGTTGACTTAGGGGAAGAAAATCCTGTTGTTCTGGCGGAATTCCTTGTTTCACGGGAGGATTTTGGCGATACGATGTTGTTTTGCGAAATCATCAGTAGGATCCCCCTTCCTTTTAATTGTACAAGTATTGATGTTTTGTGAATGATATGGACCACGCACGTGAGTTTTCGTTCTGAAACTTGCAAATGTGCAGTTGTATTAGGAGATTTCAGTGTCCGCTTTTTTATTTTTAATTAAACAGTCATGTGCCCACCCTTTTCTAAAATTGTACAAATATTGATGGCTTATGATAGGTAGGCTTTATGCAGGATATTTAGTTTTAAACATCTTGTAAAAATTGCTGCTATTTTGATTTTTTCCAACCGCGATGTCAAACCTCGCTTCTTTAACCGCTCACTGGTTTTCATGACTCGGTCATTTGGCGGAATCGGGCGGATTTTGTCTCTCCGGTGACGGATTTTCACAGGTCGGATCAGGCAACATAGGAGGACAGGGGAGTTGAAGACTACCGCCTGGCATGGGGGCGGATCTCCGCCTGACATTGGACGAATTGATACAAAACAACAGCGACACAGTTGCCGCACGATCGATTACGAACGTTCGAGACGTTCATGGCCTTGCGTTGCACAACTTCCGGTTCGGCATTCCTCTCCGCGGTCCATAGAGCGCGCGTTGAGCGGGAGAGCAGGCGCGGACGGGCCGGCGAGATCACGTGGCCGGGGTCCATGTTCGCTGTTAATAATTTAATCGCTTTTAATTGCCGCTGCAAAAGCAGAAGGAGACTGTTTTAGGACTTCCTTTGAAGCCGAATCCCGGAGACGTATTCCTTCTCGCATGCTTAATAGTCGGCTTTCTCTCTGCAGATTAAACTTCGTTAAGGTACTGGCAAAATAATAATGTGAATTGTGAATCATGCACATTGTGTAAAGGGAATGAGTTGAAAAGTATCCTTTAAGAAGCGAAGGCGCAAGGGGCGGGGGGGGGCGAGGTGGTTGGGTCGTGCGAGCGAGGGCGATGGCGATGGGCGCTTTTTGCTCGCCCGTGCGCAACTGGCCATCAATTGACTCCGACCTCGCGCTCGTTGAGGCGCAAGTGCGCTGCATTCGGAGGCCGCGCTTTGACCCCTCGCCTCCCTCCCCCCTTTCCCCTCCTCCTCTGGCCCCCCTCCCTCCGCCCCGCCTCGCGACTTCCGCCTTCGCACCGCGCGTCTTCGCCCCGCAGCGCTCAGCGCCGACATCCCAATCGCTCCTTTTTAATTGGAGCTCGTTGATTGATGATTCCGAGCACTGTTTGCTCTGCACCTTTTACAATACGTGGAGGAATGGCGATGTGCGATTGTCTGTAAATGGCCCTCATGTCGCAAAAATGACTTTTCACTACAGACCGGATTCTTAAGTAATTACACATTTTTCGACAGACATTATTAAATGCACTTCCTTCTGGACATGCATAGTAAGCTTTCAATTTTTAGCACAAGAGCAAAAAGTGAGACGATACTTAAGTGTTTAGATAAATCTGTGAACGCAATAAAGAAAAAAAATCTGTTCGTGTGATCGCATCAGCTGACTACTACTACATCACTTAATGATCATTAAGCCAATTGTATACTCGAATAAAATTAAATTAAAAGACATTGAGGATGTCTAAGTACTAATCTATGACATGTGTGGTAAAAAGGATTTACGTTGTTCATATGATTGCGCCATTCGGGCCTCATATCGTTACCATTGTTACACGCAAATTAAAATGTCGTTTTTACCACTCCTATCAAAAATTAATTATTTTGGCGTTATATGATCAGTTCTCAAAATCGTGCTCTTGGCGAATCAGGGCAATTCTAACTCAATGTGGAAATTTTTCGTTACGTATTTTTTTCTATGTTAAATATTTTGCTTGCATTTTACATATTTTGCAAAATTTTTATTATTCTATTATTTTCCTTAAAATTTATTTCGCAAAAATTATTTAATGGATTTTCAGAAACAGTTTCTTCAAAAATACGCATTTTTTTATACTTTTCAGAATTGTTTGCTGACGACGCAACGTGCCCCGTACAGATGCACGCAGTCTTAACCTCCGTATGCACTGAATGATTGTTGCGACAACACCGCGCAAGCACTGAGAATATTATCTGGAAATATCAGAGGCTTCGTGTTTCATGATTCAAACAATTTACGAGAGATATTGGCTGTTGCAGTTGTGAAACATTACTATTACATGCTACAGTGGTTGTTTCCGGTCACTGAGTTCCCACGTTAGTACAATGGCTATCATAGCTCTCGAAATAAACATGTACTCGTAACGAATTCAATTCAATAGGAATATTTATTTTTAAAATTGGTTTAATAAATATTTTATTCGTGTTGTTTAAATTTGTGTAAATTATATTTTGTTTGTAAATGTTCTAAAAATAAGGACGCATTTGATATTCTACATATTATTTCACTTTTTACATATGTCACATAATCGTAGCATTTTTATTACAAAATTATGTATGTATTTTGTCATTTCATACTACATATTTTTCTGAACTCATCACTGCATTACTTGGGGTATCATGTAGTGTACAAAATTGCAACAGCGGTTATGCACTGCAATGCAATTTATTTACCCTCTTGCCCTTGCAGGAGCTCGTTAGGCCGAGGGTCAAGTTTGCGCGAAGTGTTCTTGAGAGTTCTAGCAATTCTTTTTCCTGCTTGTGATTACAATGTGCGGTCAAAAATCGTAAGAACACCTCGAAGTTAGATCATTATATGTGGTTCCTTTTACTTTCTCGCTACCACTACCGCAGTAGAGAGAAAGTTCTGTAATGCTGCGCGAAAAAAACGGCGAATGTTCGGCAGAAAAACTCTTGGGGCCCTGGCTACGAAAAGTGGATAAATCCAGATGCTAAATTTAGAAACCAATTCTAAACACATGGTGTAGCCACAATCCATTTTGTGGGTCCTGGATACCGAAAAAATCGATTCACGGCAAAACGTTTTGTCCGTTTGTATGTCTTTGAACAACGCTAGCGGTTAAACCGTTCAGGCCGATTTGCTCCAAAATTGATATTCCTCAGACGATCTGGCTGATATCGCGGGGCTCCTTGAATTGAAAAACGATATTTGAATTTTGGAAGGTACTAAACATAAAGCCCCTGGGACATTTTCAAAATTTTCAAAAAATGGCTCCATCGTTTTTATTAAATTTTGTTGATATATAATGTGAAGAACGTTTAAAAGAATGGTAAAGGTCTCATTTTCGTTAAAATCACTGATTTTTCGAAGATCGCAAAAATTGAAGATTTTTTTCAGCGTCTTCCCACAACTAAAATATTAAAGGTAGATATTTTTCCCTTAATAAAATTCTGCTCCTTAAAGATAGATTTTGAAATAAGGCCTTGTACAATTTTTCGAATTTTCAATTTTGTTTAAACATTTTTCTCAAAAATGGTTCTAACATATTTTATGACATTCTGTTGTTGCATAGTTTAAAGAACATTTAAGAAAATAGGTTGTAGGTCTAATGTTGCCTTGAAAACCCTTATTTTTCGGAAATTAAAAAATTAAAAAATTTTTCGGCGTCTTCCTACAAGTACAATTATGAAGATACATTTTTTCTAATGAAATATGTTCATGAAAAACAGATCGAAAAGAATGTCATGTTGGATTTTTGAAAAAACATTAGTATTTTTTTGCGAAATTTTGTGTCAAACATAGGCAAATTTTTTCTTTAAAGCTTCTTTAGTTTTTTTTTTTCTTAAAAACGGCACAAAATAGTTTTTTTATTAAATTTAGACCTTAGATGGCGTAAAAAGACACTTAAGAGGATGGTGTAGGTCTCATGTTCATTGAAATGCCTGATTTTGCAAAAATTTTAAAAAATTAAAACTTTTCGGTGACTTTTTACAACTACAATTGTGAGAATATTTTTTCTTTAATGAAATGTGTTCATAAAACAACAGATCTGCGAATAAGGTCATGTTGAATGTTTTGAAAAAATAGTATTTTTTGTAGTAGTACATTTGCCGGTTGGAGCACTCAAAAACATATGAAATTGTCTACATTTCATAAGTAGCACTATCTGAAACTCCTTCGGAAAATTTAGGAATTTGATATAAAAAAATAAATTTTTACTTAACATTTTTATTAAAAAAATTATTTTAACCAATTGTTACGCTGTTTATGAGCTGAAAAGCATCTACAGGTCAAGTTTAACCATTACCGCTGTGCATATCAGAAGCAAAAAAATAAAACAAATGCCATAAAATGGTTATTTTCTTAATTTAAACACGAAAGAACGGGTTTTTTCGCTGTAAGTACTTACCATGTGGATATTTTAACCTCATATTTTGAAAATAATAATATTTTCTACATCCAAACATGTGGGAAAAAATCTTAGTCAAACTGCAAACTAGGCCGGAAACACCCCTCATCCGGCTAGAAGCCTTTGCGAACAATCAGTCCAGAGGTATAGCTCGACCAAGCGAAGAATGAAGTAGGCGATTACGGCTCGTCGAGGAACTAACACTGTAAACACGGGTCTGTACAGTCAGTTTCGCTAACAAAAGTCGCGTGGAGCATGAAGCGAGTTGTTTATCTGTTTAGCTTTGGGAAATACGAGTTATGGATGAATTCAAACATTTTGTACTCTTCTGCATTCATCTTTTTTTTTACTTTATGCAATAAAAACTAAAACATTAAATTTACTGTCATAAGTATTTAAAATATTCTTCATTACAATATTTTAGAGTATTTGGATGTAGAACATATTATAGGAATGATGATATATCCAGAAACAAAATTTAATAAGAGAGAAAAAACAAGCTATCTTCGTAGGTTATTCGAAAAATAGAAAAGCTTATCGTCTTTTTGATGTAGAAGATAAAATAATTCATGAGAGCAGAGATGTAATATTCTTAGAAAATGTGAAAGAATTAATAAAAGAAAAATTGTCATTTAAAAAATTTTAATTGGTTCGCCATGTTTAATAGTAAAGAACCATCGACTAATGAAGCAACACATATTGAAGATAGAAATATTGAGGAATATTCATTACAGTGATAGTTGCTTCTTATATAATAAGAATTTGATTTGGTATATATTCTGAGAAACTACTTAAGTTAAATTAAATGATTTACCAAGTATGTGAGTGTTTCAGTACAAATTGTCTGCTTATCAAAGGAATTGAATCAAAATTGAATTATTCTGGAAGAGGAAACAAAATAACATTCTTCTAATACGAAGGTGCAGACTCGTCCAAATACAGTTAAAATATTAATTGGGAAGATACCAGATTTGTGACAAAATAAATCGCTTTTCCCGAAATAGTTTGGCAGGGTCCCATTTTTAATTGGATTTGAGTGTCCTTATACCTCCGTCTCTGTCGCTTCGGCCTGTAAACACAGATGCGGCGCGCGGTGTAACACAGACGGTGGCGCGCTCCTGTAAACATCAATTCTCAACTTGGTCGAGTTATACTAAAGTTTTTGTGGTACAAACATAACCACTCACTTTCGTCCAACAAGGAGCACGAAGCTTGAGCAATGCCTATGTGTGTGTGTTTGTGGCGGAGGAGATTTATCTTCGAAAAACTGTTGTGGATCTTAGGTAATAACAAAACTAAGTTGGTTCCATGTGCTGTGTCTAGAATGTGTTTAAATTTTATGCTGATAGATTAAAGTCTTTTTGTTAAATGTGTTCGATTTGACTTGAGATTCCGTTTAGTAATTGAATAGCAAATTGAAAGGTATTAAAAGCTGAAAATTCAGAAATCACAGTCACATACTTCAGATTTATTTATCTGTATTGATGTATTGATATATAAGATATAGTATAGTAGTGGAAATAAATTGTTTCAAATTTCTAAAGAAAGAAGCCTTCACTAAAGCAAAAATTTCTCTCATCTGAGGAATTTAAACATTTTCTTCACGTTTCTTCCTCCATGTTAGGCGGATATTCTTACGATTCAATCTTACTGCAATATTAGTGAATGTGCGAGGTCTCCCGAATCATTTGGCAACTTCAGCAACAATCAATACACTTGCGCATCGCCATTCATCCGCCTATTTCTGGTCTCCGGCAGTTGCTGTGTGGCTAGTGTCGAAAATTCGCAAGTGATGTGATTTGAACCGTAAGGATTTCCGGTCACACTCGCTCCCAGGGAACGGTAATGCTGATTCTGATCTAATTTAGCTGGTAATTGGTGGTGAACTGGACGAATATCAGTTAGATTTTCTCTAGGTGGCTCGGGGAATCTGTTAATGCAGTGCCTCTGGCCGGGAAGTCCTAGGTTCGAGTCTCGACGGTGGTGGCAGGATTTTCGACACTAGCTATATAGCTGGATAGAATTCAGCCGCTGTTAGGAGGAGAACACTTACACTCACATGCTCTTACACTACCACACATGCTGGGAGGCCAGTTGAGAACTTACGCTTTCCTCCCTGGGGTTGTGTCTAGGTGGTGGGAGATACGTGGTTGGTGAAAAACCGCAAGCCGACGGGCAGATCGGCGTCTGATTTCCGCATTTAGCTGAGGAAGATCATCGCCACATCCCGCGATAAAACATGCACTACACTTACGGAATAATGACTTAAGCAGTTGACGCGACCGGAATCACTAATCAATGGAACTCAGTTCTTCGAGTCAACACTCTAAGCACGTTACCTGTACACCATTTCCCGCCACGGGCATATTCAGCTTTCCCAACGCTGAAAATGCTTTTGTGTTCCTCGAATTATTTCTAGCTTATGCAAATTTTTGAAAATTCAGAGAGTTCAAAGAACAAGAGACCTGCGAAATATTTAAGCGTCCTTTGGTTTATCCGTGCCAATTTTAAAAAAAATGGCGCTGTTTTTGAGAAACTATTTTATAAACTTTTATTAACTTCACGCAGAAATATGGAAGTCAGACAAACGTCCGTCGTTTAGTTACGTCTTTCTGCGCCTTGAAATTAGAGTTTGGAAATTATCAGCTTATTCGTCATCGGGTCCGCGGTCAAGAAATATGTCATTATTTCCTACCATGTGCATCATGCGTTGCGGGCCTCAGCTCACTCTAGTACATTGATTCCCAAATTGGGGGGCGCGCACCCCAAGGGAGGCGTAGAGACAAGTCACGGGGGGTGCGGGACCCATCGAGCCGTGGTATACCCGAACATTTGTGAGGACTTGGCGCGCTAAGAAGATATGAATTTTATCAGAGTGGCCTTGTGTGATGTGTGACATAAGATTCAAGATGAGCACAGCGAAAAAACGCAAGTACAACTATGATTATACGAAATAAGGGTTTATTTGCATGCATAAGGATGATGTCAAACTTCTTCAGTGTGTTATTTGTTATGTAGTATTGAGCAATTTGTGCGAGAAAGCGTTTTCATCACTTGTTGCAATTAAACAAAACATCGGGGCAAAATTAGCTTTGCTAATTAATGATTTACGTTGTTCACTTTCTGATACTCAACCAAGTATAGTGAATCTGTTAAAAAAATGCAAGCATATCCTTCTCATTTCTTCTTGCCCCCTGTTTAATTTAAATTTCAACTTGTAATATTAAATAAGCATAAATCGTATTGCATTTTCTTGACCAAACCTCAAGAGGTATAAAAACAAAATTAACTAGTAAAATTGTAAAGAGTGAACAAATAATGTATTGTTACTCAATGTAACACTTGTTTTATTTATTACCAAGTAAAACTGTGCAAGGGGCGAGGGAAGTTTGCCACTGACAGATGGGGGCGTTGTAAAAGTTTGGGAAGCCCTTTCTCTAGTCGCTCCGCAATAGCCTGCGAACGGGAGGGGCAACGCGAACGGGAACGGAAACAAATTTAGAAGGGACTTGGATAGCCGAGGTGGCTAAGGCTGAAGAACCGTCTCGGGGCGAGCTCGAAGGATCGCGGGTTCGAAGCCCGCCTCGGGTATGGATGTTTGTGTATATTCGTAATGCCCTTACGTGTTATTCCTACAGTTCCCCACAATTATTCCACAGTTAAAACAATCACAGTGGTCGCTATATGATTAAGTTGTTAAAAAGGCGACTTAAAATACAGTTGAAAGAGAGACATCTCAGGCAGGCGTTTACAACACGACTGCAATGTAGTAAGTGGTCAAGTGCATAATTAATTTCCTTCTTTCAATTCCAACCATAAAAATTTCTTCCATTATTGACCCCCTCCCTCCGTATGGTCATCAGACCCCTGCCTCTTGACTTTATCCATTTGTTTTCTTACGTTTGCTGAAAGATCTAAACTTGGGCATTTGTATGTAATATGTCTACAAGGTAAGCTTCCACTAATATGTTTTCTGCTACATGATATCTTCTTTCATAATGATTGATTTCATTTCAATATTATGTAATAAATTAATTTAGCCAAATAAATTGTACC
>JAHLJT010009436.1:253634473-253671420 GCA_031308135.1 Acheta domesticus | reverse complement strand
TTAATGTATTATTTACATCGCAGTAATATTTTTTATTATTTAGTATTATTATGAATTATTATTATTATTCGATTATTATTATTAAAACCATGAAACATTTGCCAACACTCAAGTGATTCGTTTTTTGAGACGGGTTGGGACGTACGCGCATGTAAGCTTGTAGATAGAATTCTCGTAGGGTATCAGTGTTTTCATTTTGTGTCCCCCCTCGTATAAAACGATCAGATATTATCAACACAACTCAAAAGTGAAGTTTGCAGTTCAATGGCAATGGTATCTTAAGAATGCGGCTTTGCTTGGCTTCAAAATACAGCATGACAGATTCCAAAATGATGATTACATTGGTCGACAAAAGGGTCCCCCCGGATAAGATGGTAAAAAAGTTCCCCTCAACCAAATTACATATGAGTGGTTACACTATAATTCTAACATAAAAATAATATTTTTGAAAGGTTTCTTAGCCTCCGTCCCACCACCCACACCCTAATACGGCCAAAAACGTGTTTTTTTATTTCAATTTTTTTCGACAACTGAACACTATTTATCAGACTGAAAAAATATGATAATAAGAACACAACTTGGACTATCAGAAAAACATTTTTTAATTTTTCTCAGACCCAAATTCAAACATAAAAAAATATTTTCGAAAAAGAATATCAAGAAATATTTTTACTGTGTTCTTAGAAGCCTGGAACAGGCTCGAAAAAAATATGAAAGGTTCCTCTTAAAACACAAATTGTTGTGTATTTTTTCAGATTTTTTGATTGATGGGCTGCAGTTAAAAAAATAAAATCCATTTCCCGCCTTTCAAACACCTGGATTTCAATATACTTTGAAAATGACTGCAACGGTTCTGTGCAGGGTTGAGTCTTTATTATACATTGTATACATTGTTGTAGTACCCAATAAATTTTTGATTTTGGAATATACTTAGAAATTGTAATTTTTAAAGCTTTCTAATCCTTTGTATAAGATATCATACGCTAAGGAAAGATAATAGTGTTTGGCAGTTTATTAAATAATAATTCGGTTATATTTGAGAGATAATTGGGGGACATGTGAAAAAATGAAGGGGAATAGGTTAGACACAGATTTACAAGAACTGTTTTACTTGTCTTAGAACACAGGCACTGGCACGAAAATAATCTTAAAACTTCATCTCAGAATGCTTTCAGAGTGAATTTTTTCATATTTTTTTTAATAGCTGGGTCATAGTTTAAAAAAAACTAAGACATTTGTAGTCAACCACTTGGCAGTTCGGCAGTTGCCGCGTTCTAGAGCACGTGCGACCTTGCTTGAGGAGGAAGGCCACAGAATAGCAGCTAAAACGTTGACAACTGAGCCTAGAACGCGGCGCCTCCCGGACAGATAAATAGTAACGCACTGGTTGCGGAAGCCTGTGGTCTCACGTCTGTAGATTGTTTCAGACTAGAGAAAAAGTTGTATTTTCCTTTACCTAAGTATTTTCTCTTGAATACGTATAAATATGTAGACACTCGTACAATCTGTACACGTGCGAAAACTCTTCAGCTTAGTAAATAATAATTGTACGAAAATTGAAAATTGATTTAATGTAGAATTCAACTGCAAACTCCCATCCCCCGAAAAGTAGTTTACGGCATTATAGACCCCGGCACTGTGCGAGAGAATTCATTCCAATATTGCTGAGCGTTGAGATAAAAATTCGCAGAAAATAAAATAGTCCCGTTAATTTATCGTGAAAGATAATTTCAGTATTTTCCTTCAATTTAATTTTACATTGATATCGGCTTCTCTTTTCTGTCCATCTGTGCTACGGAAAGGGCGCACCCAAAAGAACTAATATGCAAAATTGTAAAATAGGATGATCATAAAAGTGGTATTTTGAAAAAGTATATCCCAACAACATAATCGGGGACTAATCTGTTCCCCTTCACTTCCCCACTGTCCCCCATCTATCCTGCACACGAAATGTCCCTTATCATTTCCCCATTTGTCATCTACCAGTCCCCCAAAACATGTCGTCTGTTAGAATTTACTTGTTCTCAAAAAAAAAAAAAGTCGTGTCCCCATGAGAACAGCAACCTGGTTTAAAAAGGCCTAGGAAGCATCGCTTCCGAGTTATTTGCCATTATGTGTGTTGCAATAATCTTTTTTTGTATGTCAAAATCTGCAAACTTCTATTTTTTCTTCTAAAATCTGTTTGATGTAGGATGGGGTGTAATTCTTTATCCACCACTTAATTCTTTATCACACTTACAAGGTCTTGTGTGGATTGTTTCTTATAAATTGCCAAAACTATCGTCTTTCCGTAGCGTAGGATTACATATGCAAACGATTAGAAAGCTTTAAAAATGATACTTTGTAAGTATATTCCAAAACCAAACTTTATTGGGTGCTACAACAATGTATACAAATGTATAATAAACACTAAAATAAATTCACAGAACTGTTGCAGTCATTTTCAAAGTATATTGAAAGTATAGGTGTTTTGAAGGCGGGAAAATGGATTTTATTTTTTTAACTGCAGCCCAGTAATCAAACAAATCTGAAAAAAAATACACAACAATTTGGGTTTTAAGAGGAACTTTTCATATTTTTTTCGAGCCTGTTCCAGGCTTCTAAGACACAGTAAAAATATTTCTTGATATTTTTTTTCGAAAATATTTTTTTGTGTTTGAATTTGAGTCTGAAAAAAAATTAAAAAATGTTTTTCTGATAGTCCAAGTTGTGTTCTTATTTATCATATTTTTTTCAGTCTGATAAAATAGTGTTCAGTTGTCGAAAAAAATTGAAATTCAAAAAACACGTTTTTGGCAGTATAGGGGTGTGGGTGGTGGGACGGAGGCTAAGAAACCTTTCAAAAATATTATTTTTATGTTAGAATTATAGTGTAACCACTCATAAGTAATTTGGTTGAGGGGAACTTTTTACCATCTTATCGGGGGGGACCCTTTAACTTTTTGTCTGTTAAAAGGAATATAATGGCTGTTTCTTCTGAAAGATGGTGCTCCGATTTCAAATTTATGGAGAATTTATTGTAATGGGCGAGGTTTCTTTGTAATAAGGAATTAAAAAGTACAGTAATCCCTCAACATTCGCGAGAGTTAGGTTCCCAAAAAACCTCGCGAATGTCAAATCCGCGAATGTTGAGTCTATCACTTAATGAAGAAAGGTGTGTTAAGTTCTTGGATATAGAAAAGCTGTTTAAAAAAGAAAGAAAAAGTTCTAACAAACAATTGCAAAACTGAGTAAGTGCTACTACAACAATTCACAATTAACGTCCCACAAAGAAGAAATAAAAGAATATTTGAAACTAATTTCAAAGTTGAAAGTGATTGAATATAGTATTTGGTTATTTTTTTGATTCATCACCCTTCTATTTGTTCTAATATCAAAACATGGAAAAGTTGCTGCTTCTATTTCTCTCTTAAATTTCGAAGGCATTTACTTGTTCGGATCACATTCGAATGCCCTTGCCACCATAGCTCGTTGAAATTTTAGAACGCCAATAACAGCTTTGACATTGAAACTGGTCCAGGACGCAGTTTCTTCTGTTACTTCATTACATTGGAGGTTTTCTTTGCTGATGATTTCCCAACGCTGCTCTTCAGTGAGGTCATTATAATGAGAGTTGCACAGATCCTGAATGGCTTTTCTGTTCATATGGCCAAAACCCTCACTTCCTATTTCACTCAACTGAATTGATATTTTTGCAGAATATGATACTTTGGGTCTTGGTGTCTGCCGAGATCGTTTCCCAGATTACGCTCATAAAGGGAATAAAATGTGCTCGCTTTCAAAAAAGTGCGACCAAAGGCACTCCCGAATGTTGAAGTCGCGAATGTTAAAACCGGTAGCATTTCTGTAATTGCGAATGTTCGGAACTCGGGAATAGCGAATTCGCGAATGTCAAGGGACTACTGTACATACTATTGTTAAGCTATTGGTTTTATTTACTTACAAATAATAATCTCAAACAAAATGTAATTTTGAAGGATTGTTTACAGTATTTCGTTTGAGTACATCCTTTTTAGTGTCCGACACTAGTCTGCAAGCATATTTTGATTTCATTTTTCGTTTTAAATTGTTTCATTGTTGCAATGTCTTGGTGGAACCGCTCACCGTGTTTGCCACTCCAGCACCGAGAATTTCAGGAAAGAAGTCTTAAATGTGAATACAGAAAATGTATATTAAAGAAAATGTTACATCCCAGAGCTTTATAGTTATGAAGAAGTTCTGACACTATTTCTTCATCGGTTTCAGTTTTTCTGCTACCAAGGAATTTTGTTGCGACCTTTTGATGCGACATCCATGCAGCCCTTTCAGCACCATTCAAACTTGCCTGAAAGTTATGATCCGTCATGAGCTCCTTCATTTATGATCCTACAAATATAACCTTCTTTATTTTCTCCTCACTGATCCTCAGGAATTGGTTCTTAAAGTGCGGGAGAACTGGCCCACTTTTACTCATCACTTTCACATCATTTTTCATTATTTGATGTGCAAGGGAGGAAGATACTCGTGCTCAGCTTTACAAGGGGTTGGAAAATTACATTTTTGTTCGGGAATCAGATTGAGTTGAGATCAGTATGATGAGTTGAGGTCTGTCGTTCTTCACAAAATGGTTTTTGCGATCTCCGCTCTCCCAATCGCAAAGAATAGAGCAAAATTTAGAATATCCTTGCTGGAGACATAACATACGTGAGATAACTTTCAAATCGCTGTATATATACCACGAATACTGATGGTATTGTATTTTCGATAACAAGTTTCATAATACCATACGTCTATTTAATACGGCGGCATTATTTTAATAGTGGTACAACTCCACTTTTTTGAGAAATTGAGTTAAGTCCATTTTCAGGTCCGCGCAAGTGTTATACATTTATTCTGAAAGAGAAAGTTTTCTGTGGACGATATAGCACATTACAATAAAAGTGAACTACAGAAGATTGCAATCGACTTATATTGATAGTGGTAGAACTCCAGTGGTAGAGCTACGTGGTTTTCTGCAAATCTCGTGATGAGTGATTTTCGAGATATTTACAGTGAGCAGTAAAATGAGGATTAAGAGCTTCATCCAGATTTGGTAATAGGAATAACAAAAATAATATAATTATATCGCACATTTTTTTATTTAACACAGAAATTAAACTAAATGGTCTAAAGTCTAATTATACTTAATTAAACTTTTTCGTTATCACGGCCCGGCAAGGAATTTATTCTACCGAAAATTCGCCATTTTTTTGCGCAGCATTGCATAACTTTCCCTATACTATGTATACGGGAAAGTAAAAAGTGGATAAATCCAGTTGCTAAATTAAGAAAAAAATCCCTTACAAGTGGTGTAGCCAAAACCCCTGTTTTGTAACTTCTTGATACCGAAAACCAATTGAAAGCAAAACGTTCGTCCGTCCGTCTGTTCGTCCGGTGTATGTAAACAACACTAGCACAATGCGCAAACATTATTATATTTGTGAGTGTGAATGCTTCAGATGAAGTTTTTTGAAAACTGAAAATTTTTCTGTGAAAAAGAGCTTCAAATTTCGCATTTTTAGTAGCGCTTAAACACAATTTTGTTAAAAACGACTCCAAATTTTTGAAAGAAAATTGTCATTTAGAACGAGGTTTTGCCGTTCTTTAATATTCTAAAATTATTATTTTAGTTCTACTATTAGGAAACCAAAAAATAAAGAAAATGTAAAAATAATGTACTTGGGGTGGCGATAGATCGCAGCTGGCACGAGTATGTGGCAATTCCGAATAGCTCGCCCAGATCCAAGGAAATAGAAAACTAATATGGGAAAGTCTGTGCCGTTTTGTAGAACCACTAATTTTCATTACAACAGTCTATTAAACGTCAATGTTATTTTCACACCTGATTTCAATTTCCGGGCCACTTCACCGGGCCACCTTACCGGTTTGATTAACTGGTCCTATTGCAAATGTATAAAACATTCCTTATTTGACAACAACTGTATGCACAATGGTGTTGTTTGTTCTCACATTATAAGGAGAAGGCTTCTTTCAAATATGCGAAATTTCACATGTATGGACTAAGTAAATAACATTTTAGAACTAGTTTAAAAAAGTGGATCAGTTTACCTAACTCTCCTCTAGACATATTATAAGAGAACAAACACAGACTTTTTTGTCTATGTTCATCTTCAATTTTTTTATAATCATTTAACTTTAGAGCTCAATATCTCGAAACTAGTGTCAATATGGAGTTGTACCACCAATAAAATAACGCCTCCATTTATGGGCGGCATAGGCAATATGAATAGTTTGTTTCTCGTTTACGATATGAATAAGCCCGCCTTTTAAACTGAGTTTAGAGGAATCTATTAACAAACTTCATTTCTTAGGATCATGATGGTTTCCCAAAGTACTCAGTAATGCATCAACATCAGTACAATCATACCCCGCTAGTATGCATAGGCATACTAGCGGGCAGTGGTACAATATATTAGAGTGTAGGCATCGGGGTTTTTGTTCCCGTCGGCAACACAGTAAGGCAGACCTGCACAACGCCTGCTCCCGTGGGCATTCTGCACTTGCGAGCCGATCGTCAGCCCGTGGCAGCGCCGAAAGTGCAAGTAGTGGGGAGTAGGAAGCTTTGCAGGCAGGGTAGAAGTCTGACGTAGCACGACGCGGCGCGTAGGTTGAATGCCTGGGCGTCTAATAATGATCCACGCTTCAAAATTAAATGCACATTTGTTTAAATGGATTATGTCTAGTTTATCAAGTTACCAGGGTCATAATTCACTGTTTACGTTCTGTGCACTACTGTATATCCACCTTTGTATCCACCACTGTATGTATTTTCATTTCCTAATTTTTTAAAGAAAAGAACATGCTCATTGTGACTCTTAAGCAATATTTTGAAGCAATAGCTTTAAAATATTTGCTTATATAAGAAAAAATATTATTTAATTCTATCTAACACAATATTGCAATTTAATGGAATGTTATAATCTCCAAATCATAGAAAAATGAACAAAATCATGAGAGCAATCTCTCACATCAAGATTGACATAAAATAGAATATGTGGTAATTCCAAGAAGGGTAATGTTTAATAGCACATTTGTGACCATTTTTCCCCGTTATGAAACTGAATAAAAGAGATCAACGAGCAAACGTCTGTGACGATATGTTACGGACAATCGTAAGATAATCATGGGTATTGGTTAAATAGAATGCAAAGAAATTTTTATACGATATCGTAAACGACTCTACTCTCTTGTCAGAAATTAGAACAGAAAATAATCATGTTTTTTAATAACAATATGTTTTTGCTTTGAGAGAACCGTCTTATTCAATTAAACATAGTTAATAAAAAATAGTTTATTGCTGTCATCATCAAACAAAAACAATTCAGTATCAAAATTTTGTGTTTAGCACAACACTAAATTTGTGATTACATCGTAGCAAAGCGAATTACATTATAAGCCCTACAAGCAATTATAATACTTGGTGTCGAAATCTAATAGGTATAATTCGTTGTAGTTTCATATTTCGCCCTGTCATATACCGAAAACAACCATTTGCAATATAATACAAAAGAATATTACTTGAACTGTATATGACCGTCATGTTCTTTCCAATTGCTCTTTAAATTTACGCGCTATCTTTCGAATTGCGCATTCTGATTGGTGGACCCCACTCCTTGATTGGGTCTCATCCCCACCCTTCATCGATTTTCTCATTTGCATCCGAGTTGCCCGCACGCAGCTCCTGAGGTCAGTGAAAGTGCAAAATGCTGTGCAGGTCTGCAGTAAGGGTTGTTCCCTTCTGAAGGAGGTTCCGTTCCCTTAATCGAGACGCCAACAGTTCTGCCTGATTCTTCGACTAGTTTTAATCACGAACGAGATCTTATGTTCTGATTTATAGATTCTATGATATTCTGTAGATATTCCACTGAAATCTGGGTCTTCAATGTCGTCCTTTTCGGTGTTTACATTTAAAGTTCATCGCAAGAGTTTTCGGAATGTAAACTCCATTTGTCCGGAGTCTCTGGGATTGGAAGGTCGTCGCTGTGAGAGACAGGCCTGAGAGGTTGCGCTATTGAATGGTCTTCTTAGTCTTGCTTGTGATTCCAGCAACATTAGTAATGGAGAAATGACCGCCTGTGGCGTGATCCTTTGCTTCCCTCCACGCCATGGGAATTGCAAATGACAATCGTTGCGAATTTCCTTTTAGCCAACCACTAAGTAATGTAATACAAGACATATAAGACGCACAGCAAATATGAGGGGCCCGTGATTTTACCTCATTACATATTTCACAGCCCATATACAATGTATAAACCTTTCTTCTTAAGGGAGTAATATTTCGCTTTTGGCTCTTCAAAGTTACCTCACTACACCTACAACAGAAATTGTTTGGATGGTTTACTCACTGCCGCGGAATTGTAAGGAATCTGTTTGTACAAAAAATAACACTAACATGCAACGAATAGATGAGTCGTGCACTACAAAAATAGCAACACTCGCACCATCACAATTTCTCGCTCGACACGCAGGGCGCTATTAACATATAGTGACCCACGTACACAAAACGCGGCGCGATGTTTATGTGGGCCACTACAATTCACTTCGCAATGTCCGAAGTTGCTTAACTGATTTGACCGGTCTGGCATTTATTTCGTATCTTGAGGGGAATCTACAATATTATACATTGTTGGCTACCACCGTCTTGTAATAAACCTGCAAAAAACTGGTGTTTCAGCATAAACGACACGTGGCTATCTGCGAAATATATATAGTTTTAGTACATGTGCGATTACACGAAAACTGAGCCCGATGGACAATTTTTGGGCTTTAGCGTAGCAAAGTACATAAGAAACAGCAAGAGTTAGCTATTTAACAAAATCACTGTCAACATTGAACATCATTGGGTGTATCATATTATTATAGATTATTAATATAGATATTTTGAAATATCTTGGAGTTTTGTGTTACATTAGAGAATTTCAGTTTATTCATAACGTGTACTTTATTTAGAAATATTTGTTAAAAAACTTTTTAAATGCATCTAGAGAAAAGAAAAGAACCACGTGTTATTTGGCATGTGGTGAACAGCATTGGCCCTGGATGGATTGATTTTCACTTCAAGGTTGATCATCTTGATATTAGAAAGCTGACCATCGAAATTAAATACCACAAGTTAAAATATGAACCAAGCGACATGGTAATAGACAATTCTGGACATCGGAAGATCGTTCATGTTGACTTCGATGGACCTAAGGAATTTAGAATGCCCACGTATCCGTGTCCCGTGTGGCTTGAGAAAGGGCTCTATTGTGTCCTTCTCTCGGATTACATTCGCCCGGACCCTGACGGAAGGCAGATATTTTCCGATTATGTCATTGAGGTAAGCAGAACAGAGCATTCGAATTAATTTGGAAAAACATTTATGTGACGTACGGGGATGAAGTATTATCTGCGCAAGTTTTCTTGAGCTCCAGAATCTGTACCCCCTTTTATTATTCATAGTTGAATGATGAATAAAAATACCAGTGGAGCCTGGTTAGAATCATTTGAAAATTTTAAATGGTTGCTCCTGAGTTAGAAAACTTATTTTAAACTACAATTGGATTTTATAATACTGCTAAAAAACTCACCCCCGGCTCTACTTCTATCACAAATAGTCGAAAGAGAATCAACAAAACGTGCGCCTAGCAAAGCTACATGAATGTACAGAAGGTATACAAGGAGCACGTTTCCTTGAGCTCTCGCTTTGCTAATTGCGAGAGAAGTGGGGAGTTTCATTATTTTGACAAAAATAATACGGTCTCAAATTCTGTAGTTTGGTTTTCGATGCAAAATAGTTTCTATGACACCGAAGCGAACATTTCTGGTTATCAGGTTTTTTCTACAACCTTGCAGGACGGCTGATGCCTCAACAAATTGGGGGTTGCAGCTGCGTGGAATGACGGAAATATAATTTCCAAAATTCAGAACACTAACATATAATGTAATAAAACGTAAACAATTCATGTAAATGAATTAAAACTAAATTAAGGAATATATTTTCGTGTTATTTTGTTTATTTAATTGTAAAGGTCTTATGTAAACTCTGATGAACCTCAACTAATTTTTTAAAATGTCTAATGTCATGCTAGTTGGCCAGATGATGCCAACTTGATTGGAATCTTGACCAGTTTTTTATATCACTGACAATTTTTTAAAAAATATTGTTTGTTTATGATGTGGTTTCAACTAACCTGGACAATCTATTTTAGAAAAATACCCAGAATAGGGTCGAAACGTCAAAAAAGGAATAAATTGCTAAAAATATATTAGTCTGCTTTATTAAAGTAAAAAACTATTACAATTAAATAAAACTAAATTAAATAAGCCTATATTCAAACATTACTTACATAATTTGATGCGTAATCTGTGGCTGGTATATTCTCCTCCCGCGCACATGACTCTTGCTATATGTCCAGTGCGCACACGAGTGTTTGTATTAGTTCTGCGTTGAGACAATTTGAGCCGGAAATAGTATTCGTACAACTCCAAAATTAACTAGTTTTCGAAAATAGGGTGATCGCACTCCGCATGCACTTATGCATTACGGTGATCGCACTCCGCAATAAGCACGTGTTTGGACTAGCTTTTCACTATTCATTTCATGATCTTAGTTGTTGTTATTACTGCAACTAGTGTTGATAACGAAATAAAATTATTGAATGTATTGTAATCTACCCCCCTTTTTAAACTGCTGCTTTTCGGTGGTAGGACTGGTGATGGGTTCTTAAAAAACACACACAACACAACATTTAGATTTAACAATAATCATTTAATCTAAAAATGTGAGACGAATGATGCAATTTTTACAATGATTTTACATTATGTGATACTGGCGGCTTAATTTCTACTATCTGACAATTGTTGGTTGCCATACCCAAGCAAAATTAATTACAAAACAATTATGAGTTTATGCCGCTGGATTTTTCTTTCACACTTTTACGCTGAAGGCGTAATGAACCCCTTTTCTCTTGGAGTCTCAGTCCTTCCGCATTATTGCGGTCACAACAACATTACCATTCTTGGTGTTTGAAGGATCTGCCTCTCAGCTGGCGTCGGCTCCCAGGCAGGTAAAGTGGAGAGGGTGCTCCCTCGCCTTTGTCCTGAAGTCGGCCGTCCCCTCAGCTGCTCCGTGGCCACCGCCAGCAGGTCAAAGCACCCAGCAATGATCGCGTCCAGGCACCCGGGATGCGGTCATGACTGACAGCCGCGGCGCGTGCCCCTCTTCCTCGAAACTTTCGCCTCGCAATTAACTTAGGCGAATAATGCAGACGCGTAGGGCGTGCAACCCCGATTATTACCGGTCATTGCGTCGGTAACAATCGCGTTCGACAAGTCGCGGATAACTGCCCGCTAACTATGGCGAGTACAAGCCCTTTATGTGAACTGGTTAGCGAATGCGTCTCGCGAAGCTCGACGAGCAGTGTCGGCTCGCAGAGTTCACGCAGAAACGAACTCTCGTGAATTTAGAACTGAGTGTTCTCTCGTGGCGTTACTTTCGAAGTCTAGCTCATCGAAGTGTTACGTTCAGTGTCTACCTCAGAAGTTTTTTCACCGTAGCTTTCCCGTCGTGACGAGAGCTCTCATGCCCCCCCCCATTTACATCTCCAAGTCGCCCTGATTGCCTGAAATTGAAATTTTGGCGGAGTGGCGGGGCGAACCTCCGACCAATGTCCGCACGCGTCGCGTACAAAAAATATCCGTTGGCTTTGGAAAAATTCGTTGGTCTACTTTCTCCGCGGCCCGTGTGAAAAAATTACGTTTGGTCATAAACGTGGAGTGGGTGGTCATTCGCTTTGACGCTCGCGCCGCCAAATAGACAAAGCGACCCTTCTTACTTCCCCGCTGCCCCTCGTCGGCTCCGCGCCCCTCGCCGTCGCGACCGGATGAGCGTCGTAAAAAAAAACAAAAAGAGACCCTAGCCCCTCTCAGCTCGCCCGTGGCCCCGATGCAGGTATGCGCTCGCATCCGTCGTCGATTCTGCCTTGACTGACAATAAATTAGTAAAATTAATATTAATTTCATCGTCTCCCGTTCGCGTCGGGTCGTACCGTTACAGTATAAATCATAAATAGGGCGTGAAACGAAAGGAATTTTCAGTAAATTTTACATTGTATTCATTGTCAGAAAAATAAAACACTCAGGCAGAAAACTGTCAGCCTTTCGTACGTCGTTTACCGGCAGCAACAGCAACAAAAACAAGAATACTTAAATACTAAAATATCCATCACACATATTTTGTATTTACTACACACAAAAGAAGCTCCCGAAACGACCGGGAAACGACTGTCCACCGACTGTCGCCTCGGCGGAAGAGAAGTGCGTGCATAAGAAAAGAGAGAGAGGGAGAGAGAGAGGGAGAGAGAGAGAGAAAAGGGGGATTTCTTCCACAACAGCCAACTTTACACAAAACAAAGTGCACTCTTCCAACGAATGTTTTTAATAAAAAAAAACTTACGCGAATGAAACTAATTTCGCCAAATAGAGATAAATAATGAATGAAATACCGGCAAGTATTGACTGAATTTGTGTACTGCTAATAACAAGCGAAATTCATAAAATTACGTTGCAGCGAATCAGACGAAGACAAAATATTGGGATTCCCCTGATATTCCTCCATGCAGCTCTTGGCAACGCCACTTCGGTTGTCCAACCTAAAGGCACATGCTTCCCGTGATAAATCGAAGGACCAAAGAGTAAATGCAGTAAACCCCGTTAACACAGGCAAGATCCAAGGGCGTGGTGCAATTCGTGGCAACGCACCAGGCACCGGTTGGAGCGCCGGTTGGACGCTCTTTGATTTCAACACGATTTCATATACATCGATATTGCCGCAATATCTTCAATATTGAATGTTATTAAAAAGAAAAAGGATATTCTTGAGATATTATGAGATCTTATTCGATTATCCGGGGTTGTACAACCGTGCAACCTAAGCACGAGCCGCCATTGCAACTTTGTTCAATTGCAACAGTTCATTCTTAATTCAACTAATGATGGCAAAGGAGTGGGGTTAGGTATTTTAAGAAAACGCGCGTATAATACCTCAGCTTTTGCTCAATGGTCCGAGAGAAACTGGATTAAAAATATAATTGAGGGGGGAGGGTATTGAAATGCTAAAGTCCATTACTTGTTACAGGCATATTTAGTCTTTTTTAATTACAAAGTACAAAAGGTAAACAAGTCATTAAATTTCAATGTTAAAGTAAATATTCTCCTGTTTGACGCTGAGCACAGTCTCTAATTGTGAAGAAACAAATAATTGTAATGCATTTTATTACTTTCAAAAACTTGGCTTGTCAGCTAAGTAGAAACATATTTTAAAGGAACTGTACAAAAAACAAACAAAAAATCCACGCTCGTCAACGCTAAAAAATAGTAGGCCCTACTTCCTGACGAGATCACAATTACTACAACTTCGTCAACTAGTTTGTAACCCGCTTATAAGGGATCTAAATTTCGTCACCTTATAAAAAAGGCTCTCTATACTTGGGTTTTTATTTTTTGGCGCGTCTTGTCTTCAGGATGGAAAATCCACGGTATTTCGAGTCGTTTTCGGTCATACCGCAACGAGTCGCAGGATTGCCAGCACTGCTCGAAACAGTCACGATCATGCGACTCCTAGCGGCACGACCGAAAAAGAAGCGAAGACCCCACGCGCCAAGAAATAAAAACCCAAGAATATATTTAATCTCGTAGTAAATGAACATCTTCACAAATTATGGGGTGCGTGTACTACTTATGTTAAAATGAGGATTTTTATATACCTTCTTTTAGAAACTATTAAAGATAAAACTTTAACATTTTCACAGTATATGCATTGAATATTTCTTATCACTTTAACGGAGGGGACGTTAAGTATACAGAATATATTTTAAGTAATCTTTTTTTAATTTTAAACTAAATATTTCTTATTTAAAAAAGAGTTTTCATTGCTGCCAAATGCCAGAGTTAGAATGTTTGTTAAATGATTATGTTAAAATTAAGACTAAGCCACTGGTAATAAGCTGCGAAAGTTTGGTACACGTGCCATCCGTAGTTTTGGAGAAAATGTTCCTTGAATATGAAAATATGTAATTCATGGGAAATGTCTTCTAAAGTTTCGTAACCAATCTGATCGGGCTCGCGCACCTACCATCTATAGTTAGAAAGGCTTTTCTACTTACGAATGGAAACTTTTCTCAGGAAAAACAAAGTTATTTGAGACTCACAACACGGTTTTAGAAAATCAAAATCTACGTAAACTGCCATTTTTTCTTTTCTCAAAGATGTTGCTTCATCAATAGACCAAAATGAAGTACCCATTGGAATATTCTTAGATCTCTCGAAAGCTTTTGACGTTATTGACCATAATATCTTGCTCTCAAAATTACCTTCGTATGGAATTCGTGGTATTGCCCTAGATAGGATAACTTCTTACCTTAAACACCGGACTCAAAGAGTAGAAATACCATACTGTCAGGAAAGGACATTACATACTTATATTTCCAATTCTTTGCCAATTGAGCATGGGGTCCCGCAAGGTTCGATCTTAGCTCCTATTCTCTTTCTGTTATATGACAAACGATATGCCCTCGTCTATTAAAAATGGAAGAACGGTTCTGTTTGCTGATGACACGAATGTTCTTTGCAAAAAAGAAGCAGTAAGTAGTACAATTTCAGAAGTTTCAAATCGGTTTAATAATAACAAATTGATTGTTAACGAAAGAAAAACTGTTTCAATGCATTTTTGCATCTCAAATCGGAAATCGCATGTTCCATTAAAAATGAACAATATACAATTAGCTAATGTTGAGGCAACAAAATTTTTAGGTCTTTCAATTCAATCAAACCTCAAGTGGAATGTACATATAACAGAATTAAACACTAAATTAAGTTCATTATGCTACTCATTCAGAATTCTTTCAAATTCTGTCAGCCTTCATGCAGCTCGTTGCGTTTATTTTGCAAATGTACATTCCCGCCTGAGATATGGCATAATATTCTGGGGAAGCTCATCCTGTAGTATTCAGACCTTCAGTTTGCAAAAGAAAATTATTCGAATAATGAAAAAATGCCTTCCACGTGACTCCTGCAAGCCTCTTTTCATTGAACTGGGAATCTTACCATTGCCTTGTCTATTTATTTACGAATCTGTAATATTTGTCAAAAATGATCTACTTAACGGAGGGAACATATTTTCATGCAATATTGATATTTATAATTACAACACACGCTGTAGAAATCACGTGCATCAAGTGTCAGTATCAACAGCGCAGGAACAAGAAATCAACATACAATACTACATGTACGTTACTTTACAACGCATTGCCAGATGACATAAAACAATTAAAGTCGGTACACAAATTTAAGTTTAAAGTAAAATCTTTTCTGCTGCAAAACTTTTTCTATGCAATTAGAGACTATACTGATCGTGAAAAAGAAAAATAATGTTTAATGTAACAAAACAAAGATATATAATGAATTAGTTTACGTTTGCATTGTATACGTTTTCAAAAAATATTTAATACGCCTGTAACAAGTAATGTACTTCAGCTTCCGGGTCAATGACCCCCATCTCGATCAGGTTTTTGTCCAGTTTCCCTGATCCATTGAGCAAATGCTGAGATGGCCCCTTGTTTTGCTTCTGGACGTAAATGTAGCTTCACTGTGCGCACGTTTTGTTGAGCACTTCCTTTTGCTTGTAGTTCATTTACCGTTGAAATTGATTTTCTATATAATTGGGGACAAACATTTTTCAAATATTTTTATTTTTCTAAAATAATTATTTTCTGAGTTCTTTTTTTATTATTTTTTTATCAAGAAAATGTGCGCAGATAAATATCTTTCCCCACACGTCATATACAGTTTTTACTGTTTTTGACAAATAAATAAATAAAAAAAAGTTTTAAAAAATGTGTCTTGAATATGAAAATATGTAACTTACGGGAAATGTTCATGTGGTTTCAATTCCTCTATGCACTTGAACCCATTAGAGTCACCATCACCAAGATAATTCAAATGTTGAACACCGAATCTTGAAAGTCAAACTGTCGAACCAGGCCCTTATCTACAGCACGCGTTTATAAAATCAACGATATCGCATCTTTTAGAGTGCGTAAACTAAAAATGTAAATTGCTTTTTGAAGAGAAAAAAATAATTTTTTAAAACGAAAAGCTGTATTTTTGGAGGGTGGACCCCTTCCGGCTCCCCTTAAAACGATTTGGAGGTGCATTCATTTCTTTTAGCGCTATATATGTTTTTTTTAGTAAAATACCATACTGCATTGTAACAGAAATGCTTTAATGCAGATGAATGTACATCGTGGCATACTGAGTGAAGATACAAATTTTAATGAAGTTAAGAAATCAGAAGGTTACCGGACCATTGTTCGAGTTTGGGAGGATTGTGACCCTGCAATCAGCAACTGCCATAAACTGTGGCATTTCGCAAGAGGCAAATGGTCATTTGATGGAGTTGAATCTCATCCCATGGACGAAGCTCATCAAATTACTGAGCACACAACTGTAAGATATCATTCTTTTTTCATTTATTTAAGTGTGACTAACGTACAAATAATACACATCTATCATATTCTTCTGTTGTCCGGGGTCATATTGAAGGAGTCAGTGTGTTGAGGCAAAATAGTAGAAATGTTAGGAAATATATTAGTTTCAATCTCTTGTCATAATATCACGAGAGGTTTGCAAATTACCAATCATCAGGTCGCAAAGCGGAGTGTAACTAAGGGAGTTGCAGGAGCTTTTCCTTATCCGTTCGTGAGGATGGAAAAGGATCAGTCTTATGTAAATATTAATTGATTGATTGGTAGTGTTTCCGGGCGCGTCAACTGTAAGGTCATTAGTCCCGTAAATGAAGTGCATGCTTGTATCGCGGGAGGTGGTGGTAATTTCTTCCAGCTGAATGGCGAGGTCCGGCGCCGTTCTACATATAGGTTTGCGAGGTTCGTGCTTCATGTAGGTTTCGTTCTACATGTAGGTTTGCGAGGTATCTTCCACCACCGGGGCACCGTCCCAGCTGGGACAAGTTCTAAGCTCCCGACTGACATGTGTCGGAGTGTAATGCATGTATGTGTAAGAGCGTAAATACGGGGTGAGGATAGGACAAAGAGGAGGAAAGAGAGATCGCGCGCGGTTCGTGACCCGATCGGAGAATTTTGGAAAACTACCGATAGAGAAGCCGGCCGCTAGAATTGTCTTCCAGACAGCGGCTGAATTCAACTTAGATATCCAGCTAGTGTCGAAAATCCTGTTACCGCCAGGACTCGAACCCTAGGACCTCCCTTATGTGAATATCGTCCCCATATTTTATTTCAGTAGTATGGATGAGGTTTGCGACTCCTTCACGCAACCAATATTTATAAATGAAAATAAAGGAAAATTTAAAAAAGGAAAATAATTTCACAGAGACGTTTCACATTGCACATTGACTTTAAAAACAAGGATTGGTTGAAAAATAAAAAGCATATAAATATTCATGTCAAATACAACCGGCAACTCAAGCAGCATTGTTAAAATCTTTATAGTTAAGTAATTCCTAAACGAAGCGTTTTAGGTCCTTAAAATCTGGTATTTTGAGGCTAAAGACCTCAAAAAAATTTCCTCACATTGTACTTTACAGGATGAGATCTTATTTCACTTTCTATGACATTTTTGCTGGTACAGTTCTTCTTCATACTACCCCCACCTGTTCAGAGACGTGAAGAATCTGCCTCTGTGTGTCAAATTAAACTAATTACTTGATATTCTATGTGATCGAATTGCATGAGTTTACCTCTCTATTCGGTAATGAAGTTAAATAGTATTGCAAAGACTAGCCTTATACTTTCCCGTTTCTGTATTTTGACATGGACAACTTCACGCATCTTTCTCAAGAATAAAAAGCTTTTCTAATATTTTTGTGAATACCAAGGAAAGCAAAAAGCTGTCAAGGAAGATTGTATAATTATTTCAAATGTTTTTAAGGAAGTGTTGTGAATTGTTCCAAGAACATCTGTCTATAATACTGAATAAACCTTTACAATTTGTTTCAAACAAGAACTGCATTGTTTCTACTTTCTTGTTACTGCTTACGCAGTATAGAGTAAGTATTATAATATTGATAATAAAAAAAAAGCTTATTGCCGGGCCCTGGTAAGGAAAAATTGGACACTCTTATCCCTAAAAATAGTAAATTACATCATATAACACGTTGTGCGGTCAAAATCAATGTTTCGTAGGTCCTTGATCCCGAAAAATTGATTGATGGCAAAATGTCTGCCTGTGAATCAGGGACCGAAAAGGAATTGAATATCGGTAAAATACTAAAAGTAGCTTTGAGCTCTTGATCCAAGTCGGCATTAAAAAATGTCACGTTCAATTTAGTATGGCGTTCATATCAGTATGGCGGACGCCGCTCCGGAGGGCATACAACTTCATACTTTGACTCTCAAACGAACAATATACAACTAGAATTAGCAGTGTACTCTTTACCCAATGGGATAGTTTTTTCACATATTTAAAAAAATTGCGCAGCGCAACGCCGACACCTACAGGCCGCCATACTTGCGTGCCCTTGTTCCTCATAACACTGGCTAACTTCTCAAAATGATTTAGCTTTGAGCTTATCATACGTTGATTTTCTTGCTGGCTCCCGGTCTGTTAGGCAGTTTACCACCGGGATAATGGTGGACGGTTTATTCGTTACCCACGTGTAAAAGTTCTCTAGAGATTCAGAGTTTACACAGTTCACAGATAACGATGTTAAAGTCAAACACAAGCCACCACTAAATTGGTGAGCGGTTTCCCCTCACCTGGTCGCAAACGTTCACTTACTGACTCTGATCCTTCTCTGTGGAGGGGTGAGGGGGTATTGGTTAGACTCAAGTCATGTTCCCCTGGTGAATACGCCAACACCTGCCGCACTACTGCTGCGACCGGTCTATGCCGAGAAGCGTCATACAGGCGTTTATTTTTGTTTCTTGCGGCGCGGCGTCTGGAATAATGTAATTGGCATCAGTTGCCGCGCGCTTCTCGCGCATGCTGTGAAATCGGTGGTGCGCCCTCCACACTTTAACTCCGGGGCAGTTGCGCGGCAGGTGTTGGCGCTTACTCAGGGGAACATGACTTAAGTCCACTCCTACTCCTTCCCCCTTCCCACATTCATGAAAGTGAGCGTGCACTGCTTCTCTTGCGTGGGTGCAGCGAGGTGCGGGGTTGGGGAAGCAGCGACTGGCAGTACCAACAGTACCGCACATGCTCCGCTACGCTTTGAATCTGCCTCACATGTGCCACTATCGTGCGACGGTGTAATACGTCTGTGTAGAGATTTTATCACAAAATGGACAGACCAAGACCGGCACTACCAGCATGGGGCGCTCTGGTTTTGACCGGTTTATGTCAGAATGAGTAAGGCGGCCTTGGCAATTGAGTTTCTTTAATAGAGTAGAGGGCACTTTAACTACCGTATGTGACATGCACGCTGTGATGGGCCGCAGGAGCCGGCCTTTGCTCAAGTGGCCCTGCGTGGGGCGTACTCTGTTCAGTACACGCGCTTGCCCACATGCGGTTGTCATCTCATTTGCCCGTCTCGCTCCTCGCTCGCTCGGGGGGGGGGTGCTGATTGGATTCGTCCCGGCCGAGCACAGTGAGAACACTGCTCTCGGGGAGGAAAAGCAAATGGAAATACCATCCTTGTCCCCCACGGGCTATACAATCGCCACGCCAGCCGTGAGGGAAGTGGCCTCTACGCCCGAGTTTTCAGGGCGTTTAGGGGATGGCGAACTTGCATCGGGCGCCCGGTGCAAGCGGGGATCTTTGGCGGGGGAGGGGGTGTCGTCTTCCCGCGCACTTGGTGGGCCTCCATCATGGCTGGGCGAATTCGCCACCGTGGCCCACGCCAAGATCGGGCTTTCCGACGCCCGTAGCGGCTTGCGCTGAGCATGCAGCTCTGAGAGGTGACTCCCCAGCCTACACTCCAATTTAAACATAGTGGCACTTGAAGGTCACAAGCGGAACGGAGAGGAGGACACTGTCATTCTATCGGGTGCTTCGTTATGACTTAACCTTTTTGTACTGGAGCTCCCGACTGGAAGCCAATGTCCCCCTCTCCGTCCAGCTCATGACCTTTAAGTGCCACCATATTTAAATCGGAATATAGTGCTAGGGGTTGCATAGGCACGCCGCTTGAGGCACATGGTTTATTTGGTCGCAGCGGTCGTAACATCGCCTTCGGCACGACCTCTCTTCCGCTGGCACTGCAACATTCGGTTGCCACAAAAACACATATGCCACATGGTGGCATTTGCAAAATGGCAAGTGCGAAATGGTGGCATTTGAGTTTTTGTGGCAACCGAATGTGGTGTGCCAGCTAATATTCCGCCAGCTCACTCTTAATTACTCGGACGTTTGAAGAGCAAAACAATTAATTTCTTCGTAATTAATCAGCAATTAAATAGTTCTAAATGGTGGCATATGTGTTGGATCCAATCTAATTCCAGCATTCCTCTAAAAATTTCATTTTAACATATCTCACAAACCCTTTATGTACACTTATTTTCTTTTCACGCATTAGGAAACCACGCCGTCTGCGACAAGTTTGCCCCCTACCATTGTAAAGGTGCGGAAGTTGTGGCCACTATTTCTAGTGCTGTTTTTGATCGTCCTCTTAGTGCTTTTGCCCTGGTTCTACATTGCAATGAGAAGGTAAGTTTTACATACGCATCCGCCGATTTTATTTTCTCGCCTACTAGGAAGTAAAATAAAATCCTTTTCTAATTTCTTTATTTTTAATGTGGTAAAAAAGTGTGCATCTTGCCATACGTATAAGAAATTTCATTTCTTTTGATTCAGTCCTTTTTAATTGACATTTACTTAGTACATTACAGCACTCACTTTCAGCCGTACAGCAAGTTGGGTTGACCGAGAGGACCATGAAAACCATTATTTTATATAGTTAAATTATTGTAGCTTTTCTAACTTTATTTCCAAGTCTGTGCTACTGTACTACAAAACTATCTGTACCTACTTAATTTTAATTCCATGTTACTATTTTTTTCTCTCGTAAAAAGTAATTTTCAACTACGATTAAAAATTGTGAATGTTACCATTCTAACTACGTATGTATTTGCTTCTCTAGACGTCTTGGCTATGTTTCCAAGCATACATCATTTCATTTTAGAAAATTCAAAGCAATATCATAAACTAATACCTCACTGGTATACCTCATGAGATCATTACAATTGTTGGATGCCTATTTAATAATATAGAATTAAGATTGTACGGTAAAATATTTCGTCTATTACAGGTACTCCAATGATGGATAATTGAGTTCTCTGTATAGTAAATTACGCTAACACGATGTGTAGTCAGAATCCATGTTTTATGACACCTTGATAACGGAAAATCGATTAAAAGAACCGACTGCCATCCATCTGCAGTGTTGACAGATGCTTCGTAAAAACATCCGCCGTTAGATGGCTGCAAATCCGTCCAATTCCACCTAAAAAGAAAATTCAATTTTCCAAGCAGGAAATTTGAGTTTGCATTAAAATATGTATTTGAAGTTTTTTGACGGGTAGTGACCCTATGAAGTGTTTAATTAGATATTTTTTGTGAACATTGCAATTAATTATTCATTTATATAGTTTATTATATTATGAATATGCTTTATTAAAAGTATATTTATAATATACTTTTTGTAATAATAAGTTATATCTTAACATGAGATAAGATTAGAATCAATCAGTATCGACTTCCCTTCAAAATCATCTTTTTGTTCCAATTTTTAAAAATGTTTTCTCCACTTTCCCATTTTCACCTCTCCTTGCTTCTCTTAAATATCCGCTTTTAAAAAGATTACCACAGAAATGCTTTCGTAGGCATGCTTATGCCTTTATGGATTAACGTATAATGATGGAAGTGACACCAGACTTTCAAAAGATGAGTAATTTTAAATGACATGTTCTAAAATTAAGTGCAAGTACTGCCAATGAGATATAGACTCATGTAATGCACGACAAAGATGCAATGACTTTTAAAACTTACCTTATTCTGTAGATTGTCTAAAAACTAACATTACTCACTGTTCAAAGTAAATTTTAATGAATTAAAAACTGATTAATGAAAAATATTGTATACAGTAAAAAACTAAAAAATCAAGCTCATTGTCAACGTCGTTGTGGGTTTCTTATGAAAATTTTGTCGTAATCTGAAATTCCACCCAAAACAGCACATGTTTTAATGAATTTCTGCTCATTGGGTGGTACACCGCGATGTCAATTTTTGTCCCGTTAGAGAGAGAGAGAGTTTTTCAGCTCAAAAAGTGAAATTCCGCCCAATCTGGAAACCCCTGCCCATCTCCTGTACGTACCCGTAAGTCCGACCATCAGACCTTCTGTCCGTCCATCTGCCTATGGTCAATGCTAGCGCCAAAACAGTTCAGCCGATTTCTCCAAAACTGATGTCCCTCGATCAATTTAAAGGAACTCGATGCCTCTTAGTTGGAAGCGAATATTTTGATTTTTGGCGAGTTTACACGTAGTCTCAACAATATTTTCAATTTTTTTTTAAATGGCTTCAAGTTTTTGAATTAACTTTGTTCTCGAATAGCATTAAAAACGCTAAAAGAATGATGGTGGTTTCATTTTTTTGAAATTCCGGATATTTCGAAAATTACAAAAGTTCATTTTTTTCGCACAACTACATTATTGAAGACGTGGATTGTTTCTCAATAAAATCTGTTGTTCGAAGGCAGAGTTTCAAATACGGTCGAGTACAATTTTTAGAAAATATTATCGTTTTCGTGTATTGTGCGTAAAATATAGGTATTTTTTTTATAGTTTTTTAAACATTGTTTCGTCAAAAACGGCTTCCAAATTTTTTCTTTAAAATTCTCCTCGTAATATATCAAAGGACGGTAAAGAAATAGTAGTGATCTCTCTTTTGAATCTCTTTTGAATGAACATACTATATTTTAGATTCAGTTAAATGATAACATTGGAGTGCGTTTCAATAATAAATATGTCTTATTGTGTAATTAAAAACAGTTTATATGTGTCCTTTGCTTATTTTTAATTAGTCTGTAATTCCATAGAAAGATGATGCGAAAATCAGCGCTTTTGAAGAAGAAGAAGACTTACTTCGAGACAGACGACGAAGAACAGGTTGGGAAATTGTGCCACATTACCCCAAGTACTCATTGGCTTGAAATTATCGCCATTTTCTATTTGGACCATTGGCGGGCAGAAACTTCTAGTCCCGCTAGTAAAGAGTTCGGAATTTGGAGCCACTCGCAAGTGCATTCTATACAGGACATGTCTGGACTACAATTTTTCATGTGTTCACAGGAGGGCCAAACGGAAAGTTATGAACACATGGTACTGCTGGACGTCACCTGACGGAACTTCATTCTTAATGTCTAGTAAGTAGCATTCATTCAGCTCCCTCTCAAATAAAATCTAAACTCAACAGTTGGTCAAAACTGCCAAAATATTCAGTTTTAAAAGCGTCCAATTATTTTAATTTGATTTTCTTAATTCGATTTATTTGTTGTTGAAATGTTCCCAATATTGAGTGACAAACTATAAACGTAATGAAAGCTATTCCGACAAAGGCTTTAACGTTTTATTTCCAAATCAATACCATGAATTGTTTTTAGTCATGAGTACCACACTCTTTGCCAATGTTCAGTACGCCCTAAAGACAAATCTGTGCCCGTAAAAGTTGTTGAAATACCAAGAGATGGCCAAATACCAAGTGAAAGTCAGAGTTCCGACAGAAGAATATCCAGGGTGCAATCCAGGTCTCTATAATCACCACTTAACGAACACTATCACTGCACGGTGGCTAACTCTCTCCAAATCACTCTACCGGAGAGGTGACTCAGGGCATCAACTGATGTCACTGTAGTGTCTCTGACCGCGAGGTCCTGGGGTTCGAGTCCCGACGGTGGCAAGATTTTCGACACTAGCCAGCTAGCTAGGTCGAGTTCTGTCGTTGTCTGGAGGAGAAATCTGGCAGCCGGGGACTTTGTTCGATAGTTTCCGTGGTTTCTTCGATCAATGCCGGGCGAATGCCGGAACCTTACCATTCGGACCGCGGACCGCACGCCATCTTTCCTTCCCGTTCCTTGTCCTATCTTCACCCATTTGCCACTTACATGCACTACATAACCACACATGCCGGTGGGCGGTATGGAGCTTGGAGCTGGTTCTGGCTGAGGCGGTGCCTCGCTGGTTGTGATGTGGCTGGGAAAAGCTCCGGTTGCCGACGCACAGTGGGGGCCAGAAAGGGGAAAGTTGGCAAAAAGTATTTTAAGCGCTTTTTAAAATAAAAAATACATTTTAATTATGACCTATTTGTTTAAACCTTCAAATATTTAATTATATAACCTCAGAATCAGAACTTTCATTTTGTGACTCTTCTTCGAGAAGTGAATTTGTTCTTGAAGGCATTAACATTGGTGTAACTTGTAGGTCAAATGCCTTTTTGTCAATTTTTTCTCTATTCATTTCTGAAATCAGTGGGTGAAATGAAATAACAGCCTGCAAAGCACTTCTTTGATAGTATCACTCTGGTTATTTATCTTGAGAAGCTTTCTCTACATTTTTTAACATTTGTTTCTCGGGTGTTTTAGTTTTCACTTAATTGTCTGTATGGTTTGTATATTATTTTAATATTTTTAGGACTTCAGTGTGGATTCCTATTAGCTATGCTGATTTTTTTTTTTGGATTGAAGGAAAAATATGTCTGGCAGTGTTAGTATCATTATTTTCTCCCATGCTCTTGCTTAGATTATCAATGAATAATCTCATTTTCGTCTTCAGTTTCATATATACAATTTTTAGTAGCTACATTGTTGTCTCTCCCTTACGAGCCATTGTTTGAGAGGAAGGCTTACAAGTAGGGAACGGAATTTATTGTAATAAAAATGCTAGTATGTACTTTGTTTTTTCAAACTATGGAGGGAACATGAAAATATGTAAAATAAAATGTTGTTATAAACGTTTAATTCCTCTCTACAAGCGTTTCTCGGAACAGCTCACATTTTACACAAAGTTTTGTGAGGCACCGACAGTCCCCTAGATCTGCTCCTTAGTAGCTGGTTGCAACCTGGAGTAGATTTTTATATTCAGCCGACACATAACATCTTTAGTCGTGATTTAGAGGAATAATTATATAATTAATATAATAATATATAATAATAATAATACACCATGAGAAATTGGAAACAGCAGTCACGCTCAGCAGTCAGACAAATGTTTGACAACAGACCCCATTACCATTAGGAGAGGCATCTTCCAGGGAGACTCTCTCAGTCCCCTTTGGTTCTGTCTGGCACTGAATCCTCTTTCAACCAGATTAAATAATAGCAACTACGGGTTCAACATCTAAAGTAACAAAGTGACTCAGTTCAAGCTTTCACATTTAATGTACATGGATGATATAAAATTGTACGCAACAACAGAGACACAACTTACACACTTGCTCAAATACAGAAAACTTCTCCAGGGATATTGCTATGAAATTTGGAATAGACAAATGCAAAACACAAAAAATAACTCAAGGAAAGCGCAAATGTAATGGCTTTCAACTCCAAACGGGAGAAACAATACAGGCAATGTCTGGAGAAAATACCTATATATTTGGGTTTCGCTCAATCCAGACGTATTGACACCGAGTGATTAGAGAAACACTCGTGAAAACTATATGAACAGATTGACCAAAATTCTGAAAAGTCAACTCAATGGAAAAACAAGTTTAAAGCAATCAATACATTTGCAGTACCTGTTCTCACCTACTCTTTTGGTATCATCCACTGGACCAAAACTGATCTGGAAAATATCGAAAGGAAAACAAGAACAGCTCTAACCAAGCATAGAGTGCACACCACCCTAACTCATCAATAGAAAGACTTAAGCTACCACGTCAGAAGGAGGTCGCGGCATAATAGACATTACAAACCTTCACAACAAAATAATTCATGCACTTCAAGAATATTTTGTCACGCAGAAAAACGACTCGTTCTTACATAAAGCAATAGTACTAGCAGATAGCAAACTCACGCCACTAAATTTGCACCACTATGATCATGATTCATTAAGCTCTGCAACTGAGCCACCTGACAAATACCAGTCCTGGAGACAAAAAATAATTCATGGGAGACATCGCCACGATCTGGAACAGCCCTATGTCGACTTGGAAGCGTCGAACGCCTGGCTTTCCGTGGCGATTTGTTTGCCGAAACCGAGGGACTGATGATAGCAATCCAGGATCAAGTCATCAACACATGAAATTATCGTAAATACATCCTTAAAGATTCAACTCTGGGAAATGATTTATGTAGAAGGTGTCATCTGTCCAGCGAGACAATTCACATATCACATCTGGCTGCAAAGCCATAGCCCAAACCGATTACAAACATAGGCATGATCAGGTAGCCAAAATTATTCACCAAAGGATAGCAATAGACAGTGAGCTTCTGGAAAACAAGCTGCCATATTACAAGTACACACCAACAACTGTGATGGAAAATTCTGCATGCAAACTATATTGGGACAGAACTATTATTACAGACAAGATGATAGCACACAATAGGCCAGACATTACGCTAATTGATAAAATTAACAGAATCACTTACCTAATTGATATCGCAATCCCAAACACACACAATCTTCAGTCCTCTCACACAGAAAAGGTGTCCAAATACACTGATTTAGCAATAGAAATAAAAGAACAGTGGAAAATGGAGAAAGTTTACACAGTACCCATCATTGTGTCCACAACTGGTGTCATCCCGACAACTTTGCATAACAGCCTACAACAGTTGAAAATGCCAAAGACAGTGTACATGGAGTTACAGAAAGTTGCCATCCTCAATACTTGCGCAATAGTCAGAAAGTTCCTCAACAATAGTATTACTCATGCCTAATACATGTAATCCTGCTTCGACATCGAAAAGGGCCGTTACTTGGCAAGAGCCCGTACGGTTACCTCAATCCTGAGATTTTATCCAGAGACAGAACTGTATGATAATAACAACAACAACAATAATAATAATAATAATAATAATAATAATAATAATAATAATAAAATTAAAAATCGTCTGCCCCTTGGCCGAGATCGCTAAGGGAGTAGTGTCGTGGTGATCTCGGACCAAAGGGTTGCAGGTTCAAGTCCCGCCTCTGATAAGGAGGGTATTTTTTGTATGTCTGTATGTATGTTGTCTCCTTTCTTCCCTCATTATCATCATCATTTCATCTTCCATACTGCCAGGGATAACAACCCTGGGGGATAAAACGGGATATAGCGTAATGCTGATCCGACCTAAATTTTACAACGCCTAACTCTCCGGGCCTCGGAGATGTGTTGCGGTGGTCATAATTGACATATACGCTAATACTACTACTACTACTACTACTACTACTACTACTACTACTACTACTACTACTACAACTACTACTACTACTACTACTAATAATAATATAATAATAAACCATTAAAAATATTGTTTCAGCTTGTCCAATACTAGCAAAGACCGAATACTTGAAAAGACACAAGCGTGTAGTTACCTATACTGGCAAATCTGTACCACCCTCCAAGTTCCAAACACGCGCCCCAAGTGGTGTGAACACTCCAAAACCGGTGGCATCTATTGGACTCTATACAATATTGTACGACCAACAAATTCAAACGGATCACACGATATCAGCAAACAATTGTTGTCCTGGATTTAGAGAAAAAATCGTGTCTATTCGTAGATGTTGCTGTGCCTTGAGATCAAAACGTCGTAACTAAGGACGCAGAGAAACTTCTTAAATACAAGAGTTTGGAAATCGGCATCAGCCGAATGTGGGGCGTAAAAGCACAGGTTGTCCCGATAGTTATCGGAGCTCTGGGATTTGTTCCGCAAATTTGTGTAAGAACTTTTTTAAACTCCCAGGTAATTCAAAGAAGTCAGAGAGCATTGAGTTGATATGCAGAGGGTGATTCAAGATCTTGAGCCAGGTAAAACTTACAAAAATCTCAGCATTGAAGAATGTGAGACCATCTCGAACAACACAATGAAAGAGAGAATTCGCAAGGAGTATTATAGGAGAGTGAGACTGGTCCTGCAGTCTGCTCTGAACTCCAGGAATAACATATTTGCAATTGGTAGTTTGGCGGTGTCTGTAGTCGAGTGCAGTTCCAGACTAGTGGACTGGACTGAGCAAGAAATTCGCATCATGGATCGAAAAAACAGAAAACTGCTAACATTGCATCATGTCGCCCACCCTCGAGACTGAAGTTGGAATAGTTGCAATAGTTGGAATGGGAAAGTATGTATTCAGTCGTAAAGATGACAATTTCATGACTTGTCTCAAATGAGACAAGTCATGAAATCTGACCGAAGAATTGGAAACAGATGCATTGTTAGTATAGCAAGAAGCACTGCAAAGAAAATTTGCAAGACCCCCGTATGCTACTAACATGACACACAAAAAAATGTTAAAGAACACGTGGAGGGACAAACTACTACATGGAGAATATCGAAAAAATGGACAAGGTGAAAATCAATAAAGATCAATCATTTATGTGGCTTAAAAGGGGAAGAATGAAGCCAGAATCGGAAGCAGTTCTAATAGCTAATCTGTACCGCCCTCGAAGTTCCAAACACATGCTCCCAATGGTGCGAACACTCACCAAAAGCGGTGATATCGGTTGGTCGCTATACAATATTGTACGACCAACAAATCCAAATGGATCACATGATAGCAGCAAACAAATGGATATTGTTATCCGGGATTTGGAGAAATAATTGTGTCTACTGGTAGATGATGCTGTGCCTTGTGATCAAAATGTAATCAAGGAGGCAGAGAAACTTCTTAAATACAAGAATTTGGAACTCGAGGTCAGCCGATGTGGGGAGTAAAAGCACAGGTCGTCCCGATAGTTATCGGAGCTCTGGGATGTGTTTCGGAAATTTGTGTAAGAACTTGGCTAAACTTCCATATCGTTCAAACGACTGGGAAGTGCAAGAAATTGCTTTATTTGGAACAGCTCACATTTTGCGCAAAGTATTCTAAAGGCATCAACAGTCCCTAGATCTGCTCCTTAGGTAGCTGGTTGCAGCCTGGAATAGATTTTATGTTCAGCCGACTCACATCGTTAGTCGTGATGTAGAGGGGAAAATAATAATAATAATAGTAATCAGTCGCGGCTCGTGGTTTTATAAATGGGGAAGGCTGCAAATGCATTGCATTACATTACAGTTCATTGCATTGCCTGCATTGTATTTCTATTAATAAGTTTGATACAGACGATTGAGAACAACGCGAAATACCGTGAGATATTCCATCCTGGAACCCGTTTCACAAAGGTTACAAGTTACTAGTACTAGTAATCACAAGTACTCGTAAGTTCTGTTTCACAACGATTTTGCCGGGCCCCAGAAGACAAGACCTCATGCGCCAAGAAAGAAAAAACCCAAGTATAGCGCTCCTACCGCATACTGGGAAAACTAGTTGAAGCGCAATGCTACTCGCGGAGCTGCACAGTAATGCTATCTGGTGAGCCCGCCGTTCTTCGGACCCTAGACTCCAACGAAGGCTGTCTCGCCGCAGCCTTCGTCCGCTGGTAAGCGTCTGCAGTGAATGCATGACGTCACGCCTCCTCGTTTTATACAGGCCTTATGGGAGAATAAAGTGGGAGCCTAACGCTTCACTCTTCCCTGCCAACAGCTTTAATGCGTTGCGGACGGCCGTTAACGCACCGACAAAGAAAAAGTTTGATATGATTGTTACATAATACAACTCTGAAATCCATTATTAATAAATAAATATATTTTAAACATATTTTTAAATTTATTTTGGACGGCGATTTCTCTAGGAGAGGCTCCGCCTTACAGCCTTTAATGACGAGCCGCGCCTGATAGTAATATAAAAATATAATAATAACAATAATTTCAAAGCGGGGACAAAGTTGCTCGTGTCTATGGGTCTACCACACGTGGTCCCCTGGCACAGTGGTTCTCCACTTACGCGCTTGACCATAAAGAACGTGAGAATCGCTACATGCTGAGGGAAAACTGCACGTCTATTCTGACAGCGCGTCACCAAATGATTGACGTGCCAAGGATGGGCGTTGGAAACCAACAAACCATCGCTGAATGTGTCTGGTTTCAGTCAGTACATTCCAGACTTTTATATATAGCATTTAAATAGCGAACTGTGGCTGGCTTTCACTGCAGTTTCATGGTTTGTGGTTTTTGTCGGTTGTAGTTGCATGATTTGATTCTCTAAATGAATTTTTCAATTTTGGAATGGTTTGGTAATTTCTTTTGGTTTTTCTTGTGATTGCGGTGCCAACTTGACATCAAGTTTTAACCGCGTTGCGGAAAATTACATTTCTGATATTGTTAAAAGAGTAACAAAATTTATTTTATGGAGTATTAATCGACCAAAAAACAGTTCTTAAGTAATTATTTTTTATTTATCTCTAATTCTTAGTTGTCTGTCATTGCGATGCTAACTTGATATCAAGTTAGCCGATGTTTTATAGCAGGGTCAAATGAAGCGTGACACATTTTCTGCGTAACAAATTAGCAACAAAAAAGTGACAAAATTTGTGATTACTTTCAATATTTTTTGAAAACTCTGCTACGCTAAGTTTACGGACTTTCAAAACTTGCACTGCCAAGGAGTGACGTGATTCCCCCCTTCCTTTCCTGAGGGGGAACAATAAATGAGACATTTTGCTACCCCTTTCATGTGAAAATGAGTTTTCATGTGAAGCAAAATATGATTTTGGACTTTTTTGCCAACTTTCCCCTCCTCGCTGTGCGACAGTAGGTGAGGCGCTGGATCACCCCAATGCAACGGGGCAAGATCACCACCACTTCCGGAAAAAAACGGTGCACTCCCACTTACGGAACTCTCAGCGGGGCAACCCCCCAACCAGGACAAGGAAGAGGGAAGAAAGATCGCGCGCGGTCCGTGGCCCATTTATGAGGGTCCTGCTCTGTCATTCGCCTAACGTTGATCGGAGAAACCACGGAAAACTTACGATCAGAGCAGCTGGCTGTTACAATTCTCATCCAACAGCAACTGAATTCGACTAAGTTGACAAGCTAGTGTCGAAAATCCTGTCCGCCTGAGGACCTCCCAGTCAGAGGCTGACCTCCGGTGATTGCACTGAGCCAGCTTTCCCGGTCCTGTGGGACTAATGACCTTATGAGTTTACGCACCCGGATTTCCTTCACTAGTAATCAATCATCCAAATCACTCTGTGTCCGGCTCTGGTGCCCGCAGCCCTTTTATAGAGCGTCAAACCCAGACTCGCCCTGTGGCTCCGCTTCACGGTGGCTGCATTCTCGGGGTTGGCAGGCTCGGAAAGCGCTTGCTACCACGCCACGCGGGCGCCCCATTTAAACTCCCCGCTTATAGTGTGCCAGGGAAGTCTCTCCGCACCGAGCTGAATCAGGGGTTCCTCGTAAACATTGTATTTATGTTGGTAGCAACCAGATCCTGGGAAACGAATGAAGGGAACAAAACGTCCAGCATATATTACGACTGTAGCGAGTACGCATTTACGTTTTTTCATTTCTTACACGCTGCAGTTCGTGCTGCCAACGGAATTTATGTTGCTAGCACTTTCACCAGTCACTGTGCCACTGCGGAAGGGCTTTCCTAGCGCACGTTACATTACACTTGTCAAAGAAGAGTGAAAAACGTTTATGGCATATTGTGAAGAAAGCACAATCAGCGTCGTTGTCTTGAGCTCCAGAATACCTATGACACTCTTTGTTTTGTTGAATGATGAATACAAAACGTGGTTAGAACAAAAACATTTAAAAACTAAAGTTTTTGTTAAAATTATTTCCTCGAGTAGAGCAAAGTATGAGTAGCTTTGGTGTAGTCCAATGGCAATTACAACCTACTTCGAAAATTGCTCGTTTGAATCTCCGTCTTTTTATTTGGCAGACGAATGTCTTTCACGAAATAGCTGAAGAATTGATCGGATACAATTTGCAATATGATACTATATTACGAATCGGATGTAAATTAACATGTTAAGTTGTATACCCTTTAAAATATTAGTAGTTATTCCATAATTGTGACTTATAACTCTATGACTGGCTGCGATTCATACCATACCGTAAGCTGCGTAAATAACAACGCTTTCTCTGCTGTTCCAGGAATTTTATTGTTAAGTCCGGAATGTTCGTCACTGAGTAGAAACGCCGGGGTTAGACTATTTAAATTGTGTTATGTGTTTTGTAATGGAATTAGTTTCGTACAATGTTGTCCTATTGTGATCCAGGAAGTAAATATTTAAGTAATAATAAATTATTAATAATAAATAATTCAATGACAAATAATTTTTATCATTTATATGGTGATATATTAGATTAATTTCAGCTCTGGATATTTAATTTTATATACTTCGCTTGCTTAAGAAGGTTTCATTCGCCAATTACGATGTAATCATTTAAATGTTGTAATAATCACTTCGATGTAATAAATACAATATTGTGTTAAAATATCACAAGTTCATGTTGAGAGCTGACAACTATAAGCTATTGCTCGACGTCCAGTGATTTAAAAAATGCTGCATTACTAAGAAACACTAAATATTCAGTGGCAAGTTGCATGGGAATAGAGTGCAACTCAAGGTCATGAAACTAGGGAAAATTTCTTGTGGATTTATTATTATATGTAGTACCTCGTTTTTACATGTGCAATACGCAACTACAAAGGTATCTGAGAATCAAAAATTCCCACGAACGTGAAATACATTAAATGAGGTTCAATCATATGTGCCGCCGACGCGGTTGGCCGAGGTGGCTAGGAGCGTGTTTCGACTCCGAAAGGTCGCAGATTCGAGTCCGGCCTTGGGCCATGATGTTTTCACGTGATGATGTTTCGCTGAGGGCCTCTGGTTCTGCTGATCCAGACCATAGGAGCCCGCAAGTTGTTGGTGTCTAAAGATGGTCGAAAATGCGTAAAGGGTAACCGGCAGTCGGCTGGCTAAAAGCCCTAGGGAAAAAGCAAAGAATTCGTTTGTACAGTCCCCGACGTGGAGCGGAAGAGAAAATGTACAGCGTGGTGCATTTCGAGAGAATCGCCCCCGCGCGGCGCGCCGCAAGAAGTGGGGGGGGGGGGGGGGTGGGGGCCAGCGGCGCTGCGGAGGGCGTCGCTCCGCCGAACGTAACCGCCGCCCCAGACGACACGCGGAGAGACGGCCGCACGGCGCCTTCCCGAGTGGTGAAAACCAAAATGAAAACAAAATAGTTTTTATTTAGTATCCTACCCCCGCAGTGATAAAATGACTTTTATTTTGCAGTAGGAAAATTTTGCGACAGACCTAGTGTCGCAATCCTATGATCAAAATAAACTCACTTTTACCATGTTGGTCTTACACTATTTTTAGACAGCCTTAACTATCATTTTTTATAATTTTTTTCGTTTAGTTTAATTAAATATGACCATTAATTCCACGAAAAATGGTGATTATAAATCAACTTGATTATAATAAACTATGATAATTATTAGTACCTTAATTGCCTCGTGTAATTAAAACTCTACTATTACCAAGAGAACAGTAAAAACAGGTTGAAATCGTTTAAGGGGAGCCGGAGGGGGTCCCCCCTCAAAAATATCGATTTTTGTTTTTTTTGCTTTAAAAATAATTTTATTTTTCCTCTTCAAAATGCAATTTACATTTTTGGTTTAACGCGCTCTAGACGTTGAGATATCGTTATTTTTATAAATGCGTATGTAGGATGCGTATCCGGATGTATGGGTAGTTCGACCGCTTTCACTTTCCAGATATGCATTCTATATCTGTATTGTCTTGATGATGGTGGCTCTAAAGGGTGCAAGTGTATGGGAGAATTGAAACCATATGTTATACGTGTTACTATAGAAAAAATTGAATGCATAAGTAACAGTGAGACGCGAATGTGAGTGTGACTGCGAAAATTGAAACAAACAACGTGCTACTCCAAACTAAGTGATGGAAATTATGGGGGAAGAGGTCAATTCACTGATGAACCAATAGACAGGTTGCAGAAATTTTATGGTTGTCATAAGACAAATATCTAATGCTGAAGGAATGGAGAGAGCGTTATGGGCTCTGTTCTTCCACGTGGCATATGAAAATCCAACATAGCGCTCGCGTATCGTTGTCGATTATATGCGCGCAGTCATTGTTGGAGATTCCTGGTTACATGTTTTTGCAACATTTAGTACATTGTTTTGTTGCAAACTTAAACCACGAGAGAACTACAAAGCGCGAACAACTTGTTATAATACTAGCCTTTTTTTTGGTTATGAAACTTTAGAATCCATTCTCGTAAGTTACATATTTCCATATTCAGGAACATTTTCTCAAAAACTATGGATGGTGGTATTCCAACTTTCACAGATTATTACCAGTAGTTCAGCTTAATTTTACACAGGCATGTAGAAAACACCTAGTATTTTGGCAGGAATTAAGATAATTTTTTTAAAATTAAGAAATACTTAGTGTAAATAAAAAAAATATGTGAACTTGTTACAAATATTAACTTTCCCTCTGTTTAAAGGTAAGAAAGACTCGTGTACGTGCTGAGACAATTTCAAAGGCTCCTACCTTCAATAGTTTTTTCCGAAAAAAGGTGCATCAAAATCCTCATTTAACATAGGCAGTATAGGCACTCCTTACTCCCGCCTTAATTAAGTCACTATAAAATACACGTGGCCGAGGTATTTCCAGTCGGGCCATGAACATGAACAAAAGTACTCACAGGATTACATACCTACATCAACTACATAAAACAATGAATAAAACAGATGGGTTTTAGTAAAACGTTGGTTGACACTAGCTGGCTAATGGAACAGATAAAATATTTTTAACACGAATAAATTATTGTTTTATCATATAAATCATTTAAATTTATCCTTAACCTTCGTAGGAAGTAAATATTTTCATGGCTTTGTCGTATTATTGTAATATTGTTATCCGAATATGTTCAACATATTTCCTTTGCAAACATTTCTTTATACTCCTGTCAGTATGGTGATCGTAAGTGCACGATGCAGGGCCCTCTTAAAATATGAATTTTCCAGAAGCAATGCGATGTCCTTTAGTGTTTCTGTGATGTCACCAGATGAATCCCTCAAATAAAATGCGCAAAGATTTCATTGAATTTGTCAAAATTGTAATTAGTCTTAAATGAAAACGAAGAAATATTGAACGTTACATGTGGAAAGTGATACAATTGCCACGTGGTAAATCAGAAAATCCTTATCATCGCTCGTTTTCTTGAAATACCACTCATGGATTATACCTCTCTTTTATCCACTCGTTTCGTTAATTACTGTAATTCAAGAATACAAATCATTTATGATACTTAACGTCATTAGTAGTTGACACGGTCAGACGAAATTATTTTGTTTCCTTTGTTGCATTACAAATTTATCTGAATACTTGAGAATCGTCTCATTTTTAGCACTATTGGTAAAATTGAAATGTTAACACGCTTTACCCGCCTGAAGTACCTCTTTTACTGTTCTGTCAAAAATAGATTATATCGTTAGTGTATTTAATATTATATTCCCGCCCTCTGGGTATTGGGGTTTTCAAATTCTGGTAAATTTCTGGAGGCAATTTACGTTGACAAAAGGTTTTGGCGTGAATTTTCTCGCGGATTCTTCCTTTGCTGCACGTTTATCGTTGTTAACTTTCTCACTCACCTGCCTTAATTTTCAATGCACGTTTTAGAATTGAGGCGCTGTAATTTAAACGAAGGTAAAGCCCTCCAACAGCAAAATTGAAATTCTCTTATTACTCGTACCCATTGCTCTTCTGCTAGAGATTGGAAATCCTTTGGCGTATCAATCAATTCAGTAATGATATAGTATCTTTCATAAAATAATAAAGGAGTAATTTTTTAGTTCATCATCAGATGTACAGAACTCTTTGAACTTTCAGTTGCCTCTCCATTAGTGGTCGTAACGAAATGAGTGCGGGCCCGCCCGCAGACTTTTATCCGACTCCTTTTAACCAAAGTGTATAGCAAACTCAAGTAGAGTTAAGATCTCGGCTGTCCGGGTGACGCCGCGTGCATGCGTGTGTAGCCCTGAAGAAGACCGCGAAATGATGGTCCGAACGTCGGCTACACAGCCTGGCACGCGACGTCGACCCTGACAGCCGGATCTCAACTCTGGCCAGCGGAAGCCTAAGACTTTCCAAGTAAGTTTAGGTCTTTACATAATAAAAATATCCCCTAAAAATTGGGCAACTACTCTTCAGTAAAAGTCACTTAAGGTTTTTTACCATGACCAATTCACACGAGTCTCAATATTATTAAGGTCATTACAATATGCGATGCTTGATCGAGGAACATTCGAGTTTGAGGGCAACATAATTAATAAGACCATATACGATTTATTTGCTTCTAGTGTTTGCATGCTTGAAGTCGTTCATTAAAATTAGTTGTTTCTCTGTAATATTTTTTAATATTCTCTTCAACAGATTTCATTATCGTCGGTGTACGCAGTCTGATGAGCGAACGTGGAGTGTCCGACAGCAATCACGCAAAGCGGTCACCGAGGAATCTCTTCTTGACATGGAAATTTGTGTTCTCCTCCTGTTACCCGTTCATCCAACCGAAAAATAAGTTATCATTTACATTCGGCATGTATTTTGTTCTTACGTTTTACTTCGTTAAAACCATTCGATTTATTGCATTTCATAATGTTTGTTAATGCTCAAGAAAAGTAACAATTTATCGATAATTTGTCATTATCCATGAGAATTTTTTTAATTCTACTATTAATAATCGAAACAAAATTCCTACACTATGTTTCAAATGTTTTTGTTTGTGACATTTCATTCCACAGTGGGCTGTAAATAAAAGTTTGAAAGGATTTTAAATCGTAATTCCTGTCCTTATTAATGCATCTGCATAACCCACCCAACATAGTAAT
>JAHLJT010009436.1:253494843-253634373 GCA_031308135.1 Acheta domesticus | reverse complement strand
GGTATTTAATTTCGATGTCAGCTTCTAATATCAAGATGATCAACCTTGAGTGAAAATCAAATCATCCAGGCCAATGCTGTTCCACCACATGCCAAATAACACCGTGTTCTTTTCTTTTTCTAGATGCATTTAAAAAGTTTTTTAACAAATATTTCTAAATAAAGTACACGTTATGAATAAACTGAAATTCTCTAATGTAACACCAAACTCCAAGATATTTCAAAATATCTATATTAATAATCTATAATAAATGATACACCCAATGATGTTCAATGTTGACAGTGATTTTGTTAAATAGCTAACTCTTGCTGTTTCTTATGTACTTTGCTACGCTAAAGCCCAAAAATTGTCCATCGGGCTCAGTTTTCGTGTGTATCGCACATGACTAAAACTATATATATTTCGCAGATAGCCACGTGTCGTTTATGCTGAAACACCAGTTTTTTTGCAGGTTTATTACAAGACGGTGGTAGCCAACAATGTATAATATTGTAGATTCCCCTCAAGATACGAAATAAATGCCAGACCGGTCAAATCAGTTAAGCAACTTCGGACATTGCGAAGTGAATTGTAGTGGCCCCACATAAACATCGCGCCGCGTTTTGTGTACGTGGGTCACTATATGTAATAGCGCCCTGCGTGTCGAGCGAGAAATTGTGATGGTGCGAGTGTTGCTATTTTTGTAGTGCTTTTTGTAGTGCACGACTCATTATCGTTGCATGTTAGTGTTATTTTTTGTAAAACAGATTCCTTACAATTCCGCGGCAGTGAGTAAACCATCCAAACAATTCTGTTGTAGGTGTAGTGAGGTAACTTTGAAGAGCAAAAGCGAAATAATACTCCCTTAAGAAGAAAGGTTTATACATTGTATATGGGCTGTGAAATATGTAATGAGGTAAAATCACGGGCCCCTATTTTGCTGTGCGTCTTATATGTCTTGTATTACAATACTTAGTGGTTGGCTAAAGGAAATTCGCAACGATTGTCATTTGCAATTCCCATGGCGTGGAGGGAAGCAAAGGATCACGCCACAGGCGGTCATTTCTCCATTACTAATGTTGCTGGAATCACAAGCAAGACTAAGAAGACCATTCAATAGCGCAACCTCTCAGGCCTGTCTCTCACAGCGACGACCTTCCAATCCAGAGACTCCGGACAAATGGAGTTTACATTCCGAAAACTCTTGCGATGAACTTTAAATGTAAACACCGAAAAGGACGACATGAAGACCCAGATTTCAGTGGAATATCTACAGAATATCATAGAATCTATAAATCAGAACATAAGATCTCGTTCGTGATTAAAAACTAGTCGAAGAATCAGGCAGAACTGTTGGCGTCTCGATTAAGGGAAACGGACCTCCTTCAGAAGGGAACAACCCTTACTGCAGACCTGCACAGCATTTTGCACTTTCACTGACCTCAGGAGCTGCGTGCGGGCAACTCGGATGCAAATGAGGAAAATCGATGAAGGGTGGGGATGAGACCCAATCAAGGAGTGGGGTCCACCAATCAGAATGCGCAATTCGAAAGATAGCGCCGTAAATTTAAAGAGCAATTGGAAAGAACATGACGGTCATATACAGTTCAAGTAATATTCTTTTGTATTATATTGCAAATGGTTGTTTTCGGTATATGACAGGGCGAAATATGAAACTACAACGAATTATACCTATTAGATTTCGACACCAAGTATTATAATTGCTTGTAGGGCTTATATGTAATTCGCTTTGCTACGACTGTAATCACAAATTTAGTGTTGTGCTAAACACAAACTTTTGATACTGAATTGTTTTTGTTTGATGATGACAGCAATAAACTATTTTTTATTAACTATGTTTAATTGAATAAGACGGTTCTCTCAAAGCAAAAACATATTGTTATTAAAAAACATGATTATTTTCTGTTCTAATTTCTGACAAGAGAGTAGAGTCGTTTACGATATCGTAAAAAATTTCTTTGCATTCTATTTAACCCATACCCATGATTATCTTACGATTGTCCGTAACATATACCGTCACAGACGTTTGCTCGTTGATCTCTTTTATTCAGTTTCATAACGGGGAAAAATGGTCACCAAATGTGCTATTAAACATTTAGCCTTCTTGAAATTACCACATATTCTATTTTATGTCAATCTTGATGTGAGAGATTGCTCTCATGATTTTGTTCATTTTTCTATGATTTGGAGATTATAACATTCCATTAAATTGCAATATTGTGTTAGATAGAATTAAATAATCTTTTTTTCTTATATAAGCAAATATTTTAAAGCTATTGCTTCAAAATATTGCTTAAGAGTCCACAATGAGCATGTTCTTTTCTTTAAAAAATTAGGAAATGAAAATACATACAGTGGTGGATACAAAGGTGGATATACAGTAGTGCACAGAACGTAAACAGTGAATTATGACCCTGGTAACTTGATAAACTAGACATAATCCATTTAAACAAATGTGCATTTAATTTTGAAGCGTGGATCATTATTAGACGCCCAGGCATTCAACCTACGCGCCGCGTCGTGCTACGTCAGACTTCTACCCTGCCTGCAAAGCTTCCTACTCCCCACTACTTGCACTTTCGGCGCTGCCACGGGCTGACGATCGGCTCGCAAGTGCAGAATGCCCACGGAGCAGGCGTTGTGCAGGTCTGCCTTACTGTGTTGCCGACGGGAACAAAAACCCCGATGCCTACACTCTAATATATTGTACCACTGCCCGGCTAGTATGCCTATGCATACTAGCGGGGTATGATTGTACTGATGTTGATTGCATTACTGAGTACTTTGGGAAACCATCATGATCCTAAGAAATGAAGTTTGTTAATAGATTCCTCTAAACTCAGTTTAAAAGGCGGGCTTATTCATATCGTAAACGAGAAACAAACTATTCATATTGCCTATGCCGCCCATAAATGGAGGCGTTATTTTATTGGTGGTACAACTCCATATTGACACTAGTTTCGAGATATTGAGCTCTAAAGTTAAATGATTATAAAAAAATTGAAGATGAACATAGACAAAAAAAGTCTGTGTTTGTTCTCTTATAATATGTCTAGAGGAGAGTTAGGTAAACTGATCCACTTTTTTAAACTAGTTCTAAAATGTTATTTACTTAGTCCATACATGTGAAATTTCGCATATTTGAAAGAAGCCTTCTCCTTATAATGTGAGAACAAACAACACCATTGTGCATACAGTTGTTGTCAAATAAGGAATGTTTTATACATTTGCAATAGGGACCAGTTAATCAAACCGGTAAGGTGGCCCGGTGAAGTGGCCCGGAAATGAAATCAGGTGTGAAAATAACATTGACGTTTAATAGACTGTTGTAATGAAAAATAGTGGTTCTACAAAAACGGCACAGACTTTCCCATATTAGTTTTCTATTTCCTTGGATCTGGGCGAGCTATTCGGAATTGCCACATACTCGTGCCAGCTGCGATCTATCGCCACCCCAAGTACATTATTTTTACATTTTCTTTATTTTTTGGTTTCCTAATAGTAGAACTAAAATAATAATTTTAGAATATTAAAGAACGGCAAAACCTCGTTCTAAATGACAATTTTCTTTCAAAAATTTGGAGTCGTTTTTACAAAATTGTGTTTAAGCGCTACTAAAAATGCGAAATTTGAAGCTCTTTTTCACAGAAAAATTTTCAGTTTTCAAAAAACTTCATTGAAGCATTCACACTCACAAATATAATAATGTTTGCGCATTGTGCTAGTGTTGTTTACATACACCGGACGAACAGACGGACGGACGAACGTTTTGCTTTCAATTGGGTTTTCGGTATCAAGAAGTTACAAAACAGGGGTTTTGGCTACACCACTTGTAAGGGATTTTTTTCTTAATTTAGCAACTGGATTTATCCACTTTTTACTTTCCCGTATACATAGTATAGGGAAAGTTATGCAATGCTGCGCAAAAAAATGGCGAATTTTCGGTAGAATAAATTCCTTGCCGGGCCGTGATAACGAAAAAGTTTAATTAAGTATAATTAGACTTTAGACCATTTAGTTTAATTTCTGTGTTAAATAAAAAAATGTGCGATATAATATATTATTTTTTGTTATTCCTATTACCAAATCTGGATGAAGCTCTTAATCCTCATTTTACTGCTCACTGTAAATATCTCGAAAATCACTCATCACGAGATTTGCAGAAAACCACGTAGCTCTACCACTGGAGTTCTACCACTATCAATATAAGTCGATTGCAATCTTCTGTAGTTCACTTTTATTGTAATGTGCTATATCGTCCACAGAAAACTTTCTCTTTCAGAATAAATGTATAACACTTGCGCGGACCTGAAAATGGACTTAACTCAATTTCTCAAAAAAGTGGAGTTGTACCACTATTAAAATAATGCCGCCGTATTAAATAGACGTATGGTATTATGAAACTGTTATCGAAAATACAATACCATCAGTATTCGTGGTATATATACAGCGATTTGAAAGTTATCGCACGTATGTTATGTCTCCAGCAAGGATATTCTAAATTTTGCTCTATTCTTTGCGATTGGGAGAGCGGAGATCGCAAAAACCATTTTGTGAAGAACGACAGACCTCAACTCATCATACTGATCTCAACTCAATCTGATTCCCGAACAAAAATGTAATTTTCCAACCCTTGTAAAGCTGAGCACGAGTATCTTCCTCCCTTGCACATCAAATAATGAAAAATGATGTGAAAGTGATGAGTAAAGTGGGCCAGTTCTCCCGCACTTTAAGAACCAATTCCTGAGGATCAGTGAGGAGAAAATAAAGAAGGTTATATTTGTAGGATCATAAATGAAGGAGCTCATGACGGATCATAACTTTCAGGCAAGTTTGAATGGTGCTGAAAGGGCTGCATGGATGTCGCATCAAAAGGTCGCAACAAAATTCCTTGGTAGCAGAAAAACTGAAACCGATGAAGAAATAGTGTCAGAACTTCTTCATAACTATAAAGCTCTGGGATGTAACATTTTCTTTAATATACATTTTCTGTATTCACATTTAAGACTTCTTTCCTGAAATTCTCGGTGCTGGAGTGGCAAACACGGTGAGCGGTTCCACCAAGACATTGCAACAATGAAACAATTTAAAACGAAAATGAAATCAAAATATGCTTGCAGACTAGTGTCGGACACTAAAAAGGATGTACTCAAACGAAATACTGTAAACAATCCTTCAAAATTACATTTTGTTTGAGATTATTATTTGTAAGTAAATAAAACCAATAGCTTAACAATAGTATGTACAGTAGTCCCTTGACATTCGCGAATTCGCTATTCCCGAGTTCCGAACATTCGCAATTACAGAAATGCTACCGGTTTTAACATTCGCGACTTCAACATTCGGGAGTGCCTTTGGTCGCACTTTTTTGAAAGCGAGCACATTTTATTCCCTTTATGAGCGTAATCTGGAAAACGATCTTGGCAGACACCAAGACCCAAAGTATCATATTCTGCAAAAATATCAATTCAGTTGAGTGAAATAGGAAGTGAGGGTTTTGGCCATATGAACAGAAAAGCCATTCAGGATCTGTGCAACTCTCATTATAATGACCTCACTGAAGAGCAGCGTTGGGAAATCATCAGCAAAGAAAACCTCCAATGTAATGAAGTAACAGAAGAAACTGCGTCCTGGACCAGTTTCAATGTCAAAGCTGTTATTGGCGTTCTAAAATTTCAACGAGCTATGGTGGCAAGGGCATTCGAATGTGATCCGAACAAGTAAATGCCTTCGAAATTTAAGAGAGAAATAGAAGCAGCAACTTTTCCATGTTTTGATATTAGAACAAATAGAAGGGTGATGAATCAAAAAAATAACCAAATACTATATTCAATCACTTTCAACTTTGAAATTAGTTTCAAATATTCTTTTATTTCTTCTTTGTGGGACGTTAATTGTGAATTGTTGTAGTAGCACTTACTCAGTTTTGCAATTGTTTGTTAGAACTTTTCTTTCTTTTTTAAACAGCTTTTCTATATCCAAGAACTTAACACACCTTTCTTCATTAAAGTATAGACTCAACATTCGCGGATTTGACATTCGCGAGGTTTTTGGGAACCTAACTCTCGCGAATGTTGAGGGATTACTGTACTTTTTAATTCCTTATTACAAAGAAACCTCGCCCATTACAATAAATTCTCCATAAATTTGAAATCGGAGCACCATCTTTCAGAAGAAACAGCCATTATATTCCTTTTAACAGACAAAAAGTTAAAGGGTCCCCCCCGATAAGATGGTAAAAAGTTCCCCTCAACCAAATTACTTATGAGTGGTTACACTATAATTCTAACATAAAAATAATATTTTTGAAAGGTTTCTTAGCCTCCGTCCCACCACCCACACCCCTATACTGCCAAAAACGTGTTTTTTGAATTTCAATTTTTTTCGACAACTGAACACTATTTTATCAGACTGAAAAAAATATGATAAATAAGAACACAACTTGGACTATCAGAAAAACATTTTTTAATTTTTTTTCAGACTCAAATTCAAACACAAAAAAATATTTTCGAAAAAAAATATCAAGAAATATTTTTACTGTGTCTTAGAAGCCTGGAACAGGCTCGAAAAAAATATGAAAAGTTCCTCTTAAAACCCAAATTGTTGTGTATTTTTTTTCAGATTTGTTTGATTACTGGGCTGCAGTTAAAAAAATAAAATCCATTTTCCCGCCTTCAAAACACCTATACTTTCAATATACTTTGAAAATGACTGCAACAGTTCTGTGAATTTATTTTAGTGTTTATTATACATTTGTATACATTGTTGTAGCACCCAATAAAGTTTTGGTTTTGGAATATACTTACAAAGTATCATTTTTAAAGCTTTCTAATCGTTTGCATATGTAATCCTACGCTACGGAAAGACGATAGTTTTGGCAATTTATAAGAAACAATCCACACAAGACCTTGTAAGTGTGATAAAGAATTAAGTGGTGGATAAAGAATTACACCCCATCCTACATCAAACAGATTTTAGAAGAAAAAATAGAAGTTTGCAGATTTTGACATACAAAAAAAAGATTATTGCAACACACATAATGGCAAATAACTCGGAAGCGATGCTTCCTAGGCCTTTTTAAACCAGGTTTGCTTGTCTCATGGGGACACGACTTTTTTTTTTTTTGAGAACAAGTAAATTCTAACAGACGACATGTTTTGGGGGACTGGTAGATGACAAATGGGGAAATGATAAGGGACATTTCGTGTGCAGGATAGATGGGGGACAGTGGGGAAGTGAAGGGGAACAGATTAGTCCCCGATTATGTTGTTGGGATATACTTTTTCAAAATACCACTTTTATGATCATCCTATTTTACAATTTTGCATATTAGTTCTTTTGGGTGCGCCCTTTCCGTAGCACAGATGGACAGAAAAGAGAAGCCGATATCAATGTAAAATTAAATTGAAGGAAAATACTGAAATTATCTTTCACGATAAAATTAACGGGACTATTTTATTTTCTGCGAATTTTTATCTCAACGCTCAGCAATATTGGAATGAATTCTCTCGCACAGTGCCGGGTCTATAATGCCGTAAACTACTTTTCGGGGGATGGGAGTTTGCAGTTGAATTCTACATTAAATCAATTTTCAATTTTCGTACAATTATTATTTACTAAGCTGAAGAGTTTTCGCACGTGTACAGATTGTACGAGTGTCTACATATTTATACGTATTCAAGAGAAAATACTTAGGTAAAGGAAAATACAACTTTTTCTCTAGTCTGAAACAATCTACAGACGTGAGACCACAGGCTTCCGCAACCAGTGCGTTACTATTTATCTGTCCGGGAGGCGCCGCGTTCTAGGCTCAGTTGTCAACGTTTTAGCTGCTATTCTGTGGCCTTCCTCCTCAAGCAAGGTCGCACGTGCTTAGAACGCGGCAACTGCCGAACTGCCAAGTGGTTGACTACAAATGTCTTAGTTTTTTTTAAACTATGACCCAGCTATTAAAAAAAATATGAAAAATTCACTCTGAAAGCATTCTGAGATGAAGTTTTAAGATTATTTTCGTGCCAGTGCCTGTGTTCTAAGACAAGTAAAACAGTTCTTGTAAATCTGTGTCTAACCTATTCCCCTTCATTTTTTCACATGTCCCCCAATTATCTCTCAAATATAACCGAATTATTATTTAATAAACTGCCAAACACTATTATCTTTCCTTAGCGTATGATATTCTTATACAAAGGATTAGAAAGCTTTAAAAAATTACAATTCTAAGTATATTCCAAAATCAAAACATTTATTGGGTACTACAACAATGTATACAAATGTATAATAAAGACTCAACCCTGCACAGAACCGTTGCAGTCATTTTCAAAGTATATTGAAATCCAGGTGTTTGAAAGGCGGGAAAATGGATTTTATTTTTTTAACTGCAGCCCATCAATCAAAAAATCTGAAAAAAATACACAACAATTTGTGTTTTAAGAGGAACCTTTCATATTTTTTTCGAGCCTGTTTCAGGCTTCTAAGACACAGTAAAAAATATTTCTTGATATTCTTTTTCGAAAATATTTTTTTATGTTTGAATTTGGGTCTGAGAAAAAATTAAAAAATGTTTTTCTGATAGTCCAAGTTGTGTTCTTATTTATCATATTTTTTCAGTCTGATAAAATAGTGTTCAGTTGTCGAAAAAAATTGAAATTAAAAAAACACGTTTTTGGCCGTATTAGGGTGTGGGTGGTGGGACGGAGGCTAAGAAACCTTTCAAAAATATTATTTTTATGTTAGAATTATAGTGTAACCACTCATATGTAATTTGGTTGAGGGGAACTTTTTACCATCTTATCCGGGGGGACCCTTTTGTCGACCAATGTAATCATCATTTGGAATCTGTCATGCTGTTATTTTGAAGCCAAGCAAAGCCGCATTCTTAAGATACCATTGCCATTGAACTGCAACTTCACTTTTGAGTTGTGTTGATAATATTGTATCGTTATACGAGACACAAATGAAAACACTGATACCCTACGAGAATTTCTATCCTACAGCTTACATGCGCTTACGTGCCCCAACCCGTCTCTAAAAAAACGAATCACTTGAGTGTTTGCAAATGTTTCATGGTTTTAATAATAATAATAATAATAATAATAATAATAATAATAATAATAATAATAAAATATTACTGCGATGTAAATAATACATTAAACTAACAATATAATTAAAACTGATATAATTTTATGCAAATACGTTATGTAATGTTCTTTATGGCTAACTAGTTCATTACTGGGTGTTTATGGCTCTGATACAAAACACGTAATGGCATACTCGCTATTTAAGACTGTGCTATGCAACATACGTCCTTGTCCCATTAATTCTCATCTCAAAGTGATTCTTCCTCCCTTTTGCTGCTGCGAAAAATACCTAGTGGTGCTACAACCGCACGTACTTTTTTGCATTATTTGTAAATCCGCAATTTTCGCAAAATCCAGAGTTCAACGAAAATGAGACCGCCAATTTTGTAAGCTTTACTTGTTCTAGCAGTGGAAAATATTTGAAGGGAAAATCTTGGAGCGGTTTTTCAGATTTTTTTTAAATGCATAAAATTCAAACACAAATTACGCAATAACTACTAGTTTTTCAAAAAATGCATAATCTTTTTTAATGAACTGATTTTGTAATAGATTTTTTGGTTTAAGAGATAAATCAGTTTCTTCAATTTTTAATTTTTAAATGTTGAAATTTTCCATTGCGGGTTCACGGGTTTTGGTCCAAAATGAACCCGCAATGGAATCGTCTACAGAAAATGGTCATGAAATACAGCAGATTAAAATTTTCCTATATTCAAAACAGAGAATTCGCCGGAAATGAGACTAGCACCAACATTTTTACTGTCCTTTGTTACATATGTGGAGACATTTTTAAGAAAAAAAAAGTTGGTGCAAGTCAACGAGAAAGGGCATTTTAAAGTCAATTGATTCTTTACTCTTATGACTAAGTATTGGGTACGAAATATTAAGGTGTCTTGTGCGATATCTACGCATCATCTATTTTTCCCTGCTCTGATACGTAAGACATGATAAAGACGTAAGACATTAAAATATGCTTGCAACACAGCGATGCTGCCAGTTTACTTTTTAAGGATACAATTGATGAAGTGTTTACTTATTCTTTGACCACAAATTATAGTCTGGAATTTTCATAGCTGGAATAAAATCAATCTTGGAGGTGTCTTGTTACCTTCATGTACATATTTACAATCATTATTTACCCGTTGTATTGCCAGGACGATCCGTGATACAATTAACATTGATCATCATTAATGCCATCACCAACAGAATATGAGACCAATTAGACAAACTCTTTTTCACTAAGAACTGAGCATCCATTGTGGTTTAGTACCTATGTAATCACTGGTTCGTAAATAGTTCATATTTCACAAAGTGTTCAGTAATATTCGGTTTCGAGTAAGCCTTATTGATGCCAGTCGTCTTATTTACTTATACAGAGGCCATAGTGACGAAACAAAACACTTTCGTGTATATTTAAAAATTTCAAATGTAGGTACAAATCACTTTGTCGTATGAACAGGATAGTGGAGACTCATCATCCTAACCCTTTCGCTGCTAACGACGCCTACAGGCGACCGGGTTTTTCGTACCCAGTGTGCTAACGCCGCCTTTAGGCGTCCGCCCGGAATCGCTTCTGCTGTGCTGACGCCTGTAGGCGTCTCGTACTTCGCGTGGCTGTCTTTTGCTTTCTTCTGAATGGCTGAGATTCTGGAGGACATGTGGCAATATCTGTTCGTTTTGTAAAAGGTTTAAGTTTAGTTTCAACTCTCCTAGAGTGTGCTACTGACAATTCTTCTCGCTATGTGAACAAATGTTTGTAAACTGGTATGCTGTCGCGCGCGCGGCGGTTTTTGATATTCCTGGGAGATTTGCGCGCATCTTGAAGGAGACGCTTCCCTAATGACCACAATAAAACTTACTCTGACGGTTCTGGGTACGAAGAACCACATTCACTTAGTGTTGAGATTTCTTGTTGTGAGTTTCTTCTTGTTTGTACGCGTTACTATACGAATATGGGCTTGATTTGTGGACTTTTCGTACGGTTTTTGGAATATTTCTTCGCACGATTACACGGATTTTAGTATTGACCTTTTCATTGTTTCTGGGCGTTGATTTTCCGGATATTTTTCTAAGATTTTTTTGACGACTATGGCAGACAAGTCGTTTTACACGATAAAAGACGTAGAAGAAATTCTATCTAGATGCGACGATGATGAATTATCGTCACTAACGGATTCAACTTCAGGAGATGAGAGAACAAGCTTGTCCGAGCCCAAAACATGTTCAGGAGTTCGTTCTTCGGCTGCCAGAAGGACGACAGTGATGAAGATGGAACTGCAGCGAAAAGGAAAACATCTACAGAGAAAAGTAACAGAGAATTTAGACCGTTTGTGCATCCCTTCGACAGTTCAGGTGCAGGAAACAAAATAGGGCTCAATGAAGGAAGTTCAATTTTTAATTTCTTTCTCGTGTTTTTTACGGAATCGTTGATTCAGTTTTTTGTTAATGAAAGCAATAAATTTTATCGATAGGCCCTGCAAACGACTGAAAATTATCCTCATTCGCGACTTGCAAAATGAAGTGATATGTCGTGTAATGAAATGTATATTTTTGGTGATATGTTTACTAATGCCCAAAGTTAAAAGCTCTCAGTAAATGAATACTGGCCGATAGATCATCTTTTGGCAACACCTATTTTGGTGAGATCATGTCTCGAGAAAGATTTTTGCTGACTTTACGAATGCTTCATTTCACTGACAATGGTGTAGGCCCTGGCGGCGATCGCCTTTTCAAAATAAGAGGGATTGTAGATGACATTCGACGCAGCTTCCAAAGCGCTTTCTCTCCGTTCGGAAACTTGTGCATTGATGAAAGTCTGATTTTCTTCAAGGGACGGCTGTTCTTCAAACAATATATTGCTTCAAAACGAAGTAGGTTTGGTATCAAACTCTTCGTATTATGCGATTGTGAAAGTGGAATGATACTCGGACTTGACAATCGACTTTATTGTTTATACTGACTCACTGAGTGATATCGAGGAGTCAAATTTGGGGAAAAGAGATATTGTGGCTACATTATTGAAGCCATACCTGCAAAAGCGGCACACAATATACGTAGGCAATTGGTATACTACCAACCCTCTTTTTGTGGCTTCACGACAGAGAAACGAACGCGTGTGGTACACTAAGGAGGAATAGGAAAGATGTACCGAAAATGGACCAGAAACTGAAGAAAGGGGAAAAGCAGTTCCGATCATCGGATGTATTGTTGGCACTGAAGTGGTATGACAAACGTGAAGTATGGATGTTAACATGTAACACCGCTGAAATGGCCGAAAGCAGTAAAAAAGACAGAAAAACTGGGGAAAAAATAAAGAAGCCTGTGCGTTTTAGATTACACTGAAAATAGGGGGGACCGTCGACAGAACCGACATGATTCTCGCTTCCATTGAATCTGTGCGAAAAAGCGTAAAATGGTACAAGAAACTACTTTTTCATGTTCTAGATATGTGTGCTATTTATTTATTTATTTGTCAAAAAACAGTAAAAACTGTATATGACGTGTGGGGGAAGAAATTTATCTGCGCACATTTTCTTGAGGGCCAGAATTAAAAAAAAAAAACAACGAAAAATTGAATTTAGAAAATAATTATTTTAGAAAAAATCAAAATATTTGAAAAATGTTTTTTTCCCGAGTTATAGAAAATCAATTTCAACTGTAAATGAACTACAAGCAAAAGAAGTGCTCAACAAAACGTGCGCACAGTGAAGCTACATTTACGTCCAGAAGCAAAACAAGGGGCCATCTCAGCATTTGCTCAATGGATCAGGGAAACTGGACATAAACCTGATCGAGATGGGGGTCATTGACCCGGAAGCTGAAGTACATTACTTGTCACAGGCGTATTAAATATTTTTTTGAAAATGTATACAATGCAAACGTAAACTAATTCATTATATATCTTTGTTTTGTTACATTAAACATTATTTTTCTTTTTCACGATCAGTATAGTCTCTAATTGTATAGAAAGTTGCAGCAGAAAGATTTTACTTTAAACTTAAATTTGTGTACCGACTTTAATTGTTTTATGTCATCTGGCAATGCGTTGTAAAGTAACGTACATGTATTGTATGTTGATTTCTTGTTCCTGCGCTGTTGATACTGACACTTGATGCACGTGATTTCTACAGCGTGTGTTGTAATTATAAATATCAATATTGCATGAAAATATGTTCCCTCCGTTAAGTAGGTCATTTTTGACAAATATTACAGATTCGTAAATAAATAGACAAGGCAATGGTAAGATTCCCAGTTCAATGAAAAGAGGCATGCAGGAATCACGTGGAAGGCATTTTTTCATTATTCGAATAATTTTCTTTTGCAAACTGAAGGTCTGAATACTACAGGATGAGCTTCCCCAGAATATTATGCCATATCTCAGGCGGGAATGTACATTTGCAAAATAAACGCAACGAGCTGCATGAAGGCTGACAGAATTTGAAAGAATGCTGAATGACTAGCATAATGAACTTAATTTAGTGTTTAATTCTGTTATATGTACATTCCATTTGAGGTTTGATTGAATTGAAAGGCCTAAATATTTTGTTGCCTCAACATCAGCTAATTGTATATTGTTCATTTGCAATGGAACATGCGATTTCCGATTTGAGATGCAAAAATGCATTGAAACAGTTTTTCTTTTGTTAACAATTAATTTGTTATTATTAAACCAATTTGAAACTTCTGAAATTGTACTATTTACTGCTTCTTTTTTGCAAAGAACATTCGTGTCATCAGCAAACAGAACCGTTCTTCCAGTTTTAATAGACGAGGGCATATCGTTTACATATAACAGAAAGAGAATAGCAGCTAAGATCGAACCTTGCGGGACCCCATGCTCAATTGGCAAAGAATTGGAAATATAAATATGTAATGTTCTTTCCTGCCAGTATGGTATTTCTACTCTTTGAGTCCGATGTTTAAGGTAAGAAGTTATCCTATCTAGGGCAATACCACGAATTCCATACGAAGGTAATTTTGAGAGCAAGATCTTATGGTCAATAACGTCAAAAGCTTTCGAGAGATCTAAGAATATTCCAATGGATACTTCATTTTGTTCTATTGATGAAGCAACATCTTTGAGAAAAGAAAAAATGGCAGATTACGTAGATTTTGATTTTCTAAAACCGTGTTGTGAGTCTGAAAACGCTGTTTTTCCTGAGAAAAGTTTCCATTCGTAAGTAGAAAAGCCTTTCTAAAATTTTGAGAAAACTGACAAAAGAGAAATTGGCCGGTAATTTTGAATATCATTTTTGTTCCCTTTTTAAAAAGTGGCTTAATTTTTGCTGTTTTGAAAATATCTGGAAATATTCCTGTACATAAAGAAGCATTGAAAATGTGAGTTAACGGATGTATAAAGGCAGGTGCACAAGTTTTTAATAAACAATCCGGAAATTCATCTAAACCAGATGAATATTTATTGTTTAGTTTACTGACTATTCTGAGGATTTCGTTGGGAGCAGTTTCGGAAATAAACATCGTATCTGAAATTTTTTGGGAAATGTAAAATATTGAATTTTGCGATTTTAGTCCCTTCGTCCCTTCCCTTCCCTGCTAAATTCGCATTGATTGCATAAAGTAACAACGGGAAAAAAGATAAGCATGGCCAAGTTTCATTTAAGTCTCATCAGGGAAATTTTGGAAAAGTATTTAACAAAATAAAAGAAAGGATCTGTTGGTAGAAGACAAGCGGAAGAAATCCACGGAGATTGACAGAGCGTCACTTTCCAGAAGCACTTCCATCAGCAGAGGGGAAAAAGAAAAATCCCAATGAGAAGATGTGTGGTCTGCGCAAAGAAAAATATTCGCCGTGAGTCACGTTATTTTGGGAAATTAAATGAAAGAAGTGTTATTCACAATTTTATTCACATTTGTAATTTTAATATTTAATGTTATAGGTTAAGTTTTCAAGCACTAATAGAAAGAATGTAACACTTCTTTCATTTCCATTACATCAAGTGTATGTATTTATAAATTTACAATTTTTATTTGATTGATCTATTCAACTTACGTGATACTTGTTGAAATATTATAAAAAACGACCATAGCAGCATATTATATAATTTCGCGTATCTTAGTATGAGATTGAATGTAATTTTAATGTTTAGGATACTTATTTCAACATCAATTCATCAATTAAGGACAATATCATCAAGATTTTTCTTTTACACCTTGATGTACGTACTCACGCAAAAATAGAAATGTTAATACTTGTTTCGTTTCAATCTTACAAATAATCTACGTATGTCCAATCTATATTTCCATTAATTTCATCTTTTTATTTTAGATTTTAGCTACAGAAATGTTTAAAGGCCTGATGATGGAGGCACATTTCTGAACTCCGAAACGTAGCCATGCCAAATTATTGTACATTATTTTAATAAATAAACAATATGACTGTCTAAAAAAACCATTGGAACTTTTATTAAACAAATAACTAGATAACAGACAGCCTATATTTCAAAATGGCCTTTGTGTCATCTTGTACAGTAGGCCTACATTTACCACTATCCCCTAACAATTTTTTTTAAAAAATGGAACCGCTTTTGAAAATTCTTATTTTTGTCATGTTCATTTTACCTCAACTGCTTACGGAGAACAGAGAAAGTAGTGATGCTACGTGAAGAAACGCCGAATTTCCGACACAAAAACTATTTTTGCCGAGTCTTGGTAACGGAAAAGTGGATAAATCTTGGCGGATAGCGTCTGAGACAATGAGGCAGGTCCCCCTTTCGTTGAAATTCCTTATTTTTCGAAAATTACAAAAATTCCAAATTGTTTGGCGTCTCCCTACAACTATAATATTGAAGACATTTTTTTACTTTTTCGCTATCGCTGCCAAGGTGGAGAGAAAGTTATGTAACGCTGCGCGATAATACGGCGAATTTTCGTAAGTAATATCACGAGAAGTGCTGTTCTAGCCGGTAAATTCACGACTCGCTTAGCGAGGACTCGCGTAGCGGCTAGCACAGCACTTCGAGTGATATTTAGTGTGACTATTTCTCGAATAAACACAGTACATGATTTGAAAGCATAATTTAAATCACAGGAATTACGAAAAAGGGAAATATTACTGAAAATTACCACCGAAAAATGAAATCTTTCATTCTGCTCCGACTTATCACCGCCTCCCGGAATAACTTATAATCAAGTAACATTTGAATAACAGTTTAATGCAGAAAATGATTTCAAATATGTTTCAATTTTATGGTAATAAAACTTTCGGAAAACAATTATAACAAGGTTACTTAAAATAACATTTATTAAAAGCACAATCATTAAAGTTGTAGGAAGTTGATTTCCAAGTCTTGGTCTTCCATAGAAGTATTTGAAATGGAAGATGTACAAGATGAATTAGCAGCGGAATTCGTCAATTTCGAATGGATTGAACACACGTGTGTACTCATTAAAATATTTTCCTGAATAATTTTGGTTGTAACGTTCCACATAGTTTTGATGGCATATTCTTTGTACTCTTCACAATCTAATCTTCGTATATTAATTACCTAAAATATGTGTATATTCCTCATTTGTAGTTTGTGCTGTCCATTTGTATTTTCTTTCTTCACAAAATTCTTGAAATTGCTTCCACACGCTTTCTTTGTTCCTTTCGCTGTTTTTCGAAACTGAATTTTTAATATTATATTCTATTTCAGAGTTTTAAACATAACCAAAACGTCACATTATATTGATGTACACAAGCTATTTTGGAGGTGAAACAATTGCTATCGTTATCTTAAAAAGGTAAACAAAGGTTTTACAGCGATAAAAAAAGGTAAACAAGCTGATGGCGATAAACATACGGGATTGGTTTAATTTGAATATATCTTTGCTTACCATTGGCTACTTACGACGCGGACAGACATGAGTGAAATAGTCGGCACAAAAACTCTTATTACAGAGACCTGGTAAGGAAAAAGTTTTCTGTCAACAACACTAAAATTGATATTCCCCGATCGATCTGGTTGATGTCGTGGTCCATTTGAACTTGAAACTGATATTTTAATTTTGGGGGGTACTTTACATAAACCCCCCAAAAATTTTTTGGCATTTTTAAAATTTAAAAAAAATGGCGCCAACAATTGTGATTAAATATTGCTGTTAGTCTAAAGGACGTTTAAGAGAATGGCGCAGGCCTCATCTTGGTTGAAAACTCTGATATTTCGGAAATTCAACAAATTCAAAATTTTTTCTGCGTCTTCCTACAACTACAATTATGAAGATTCTGTGACGAACGCGGATGTGCACGTTCGTCCCATATGCCCATACTACATGCGAACGACGGCAGTAGACTGGGCGAGACAGCGCCGCACCATTCAAAAGGGACGCGGCTGTGTAGCCGCGGCCTTCGTTAGTGTTGCGCGCGATGCCCGCGGGGTGGCGGAGACCAGAGAGTATATATCGGAGAGTATACATGGCGGAGACAAAATGACGTGTAAGTGGTCAGACTAGGGAGGGGGAGATGACGCGCCGCAACCACTACAAGGAGCGCGGTCACATGAAAACGACGAGCTTGCTGAACATCCTTCTTCTGGTTCCGATCGCCGTTCAAGCAGCAACATCGACATAGATTCAGCGAGAGATTATGTAGGAGTTTCTGGACGTCTGAGGGACGTACAGATAGCGATTCACGAATGAATTCATTACAAAATAGCCGGAGAAGAGTTTTCGTCAGATAAGGACGGGAGTAATTTATTCAGACGCGTACGCCCGAATTACGCAAATACGAATGTTTTAATAGTTTGCGACGTGCAAGGGACGTTTGCAAGCAGGTATGAACGAGATGACAGGGCAAGAAAGAAGCAGAGAGCAGCAGATGAGAGGATGAGGTGGCGTGCTAGAAAGAGGGAAGACGACGGAAGGCAACGAAAAGAAGGCGGCGACGTAAGTGGAAGCGGAGGCCGAGGGCTTCTTTCACGGGCGAGGCGCCTGGGACGCCGGCGAACGCGCGCCGGCAAGCGCCGCCGCGCCGCGCCGCCGCGCCGCGCCGCCGCGAGCCGAGGTCGGGCTCCGTGACGAGCAGCAGGCGGTGCCGCGCAAGCCATCCAAAGCCAGCAGCGCCCACAAACCAATCTCAACCAAACCATATCCAAAATTTTAGGCTCATTAAATGCTCTATTCCCGAATTTAGGCTCCTCTGGATTTCCCAACATCGTGGGCGCTGCTAGCTTTAGACCAAAGCAAGCAGCGCCCACCCAGAATCAGTCTCAAAATCAATTCAAAAATCTGAAACCCTTCCCAAAATTTAAGAATAATTTTACGCTCTTAGAAAAAAACTATCCCCGTGTTCATATTTCAAAAATCAGGGCTGTACAAAGCGAAACATATAACATTGATTTTTACGGCGAAAAAAACACCAAAATAAAAAAAAACTTAGGAAAATAGCAAAACAATCTGCTATATTTTGCACGAAATTTCAAGATAACCACTCTTAGTTTCGAAAAAATGAACAGAACTATCACAAATGTCTTTAAAAATAAATTTCATTAACAGAAGAAATCTACCTTCAATTGTGTAATTGTAGCTAGTGATGTAATATCGACAACAAAATATCGATGTTCCTTAGCATAGATGTTCCAAAGTAATACATTGATGTTAAAAATAGATCGGATGAAAAGCCATCGATGATTTTGAACATTTATGTTTGATAGTATGTTTAGTAATCTTTCAGATTAGATTCGTGCACTTAATTTGCTAGTGGTAGTCCATATTATTTTATAATTAAAATGTAACTGAAAAAAAGTTAAAAAAACGCCTCATTATGTGCGATATGCAAGGAAAAACAAAGGAAATATCAGGGTATCATAATCATCTCCGGCGAAGTGTAACAGTCTCTTGAAAGAGTGTAGTACATATCGTGTTTGTGATTTTCGGACCGAAAATAGACAGTAGTTCTTTCAGTTTTTATTTCATATTTTCATTTTTACAAAATTGTGATTGTGTGAATTTCTCAACTTCCTACAAAACATTGTAAGCGTAAAAAATCGAGCATAAAACATCAATGATCAAGAAACATCGGCTTTAATACATTGATCTTTGAAACATCGACTATGGAAACATGAATGTTTTAAAAACATCGACATGGATGTCGCAACCCTAGTTGCAGCCAGAGGGTACGGCTTCACACTTTTTCTAAGGTTTATTGATTTTGGTGTTTCTCCATAAGAAACATTGTTAATTGTTTGTTTGAACAGCTCAGAATTTTTAAAATGAAATCCGGAATACTTTTTCCTTAGTGCCCAAAATATTATTAAAGTTGAAAATTATAAAAATTTAAGAGTTTCAGATTTTTCCACGCTTTTTTTAATTTGATGTTTATTAGCCCGTAAGAAACAATGTTTATTGTTTCTCTTTGCACAACCCTGATTTTTGGAATATAAATGAGGGAAATTTTTTATCTAAGAGCCTAAAATTATTCTTAGCTTTTGGGATAGTTTTCAGACTTTTCCTAAGGTTTTTTGATTTTGGTGTTTATTGGCCCGTATGTAACCAATGATAATTGTTTCGCTTTGTACAGCCCTGATTTTTGGAATATGAACACGGCGATACTTTTTTTCCAAGAGCCTAAAATTATTCTTAACTTTTGGGATGGGTTTCAGATTTTTGAATTGATTTTGAGACTGATTCTGGGTGAGCGCTTCTAGCTTTAGTCTAAAGCTAGCAGCGCCCACGATTTTGGAAAAGCCGGAGGAGCCTAAAATTCGGAAATAGAGCATTTAATTAGCCTAAAATTTTGGATATGGTTTGGTTGAGATTGGTTTCTGGGCGCTGCTAGCTTTAGACGGCTAAGGTAAAGGCGAGAAGCGCAAAAGCGCTGAAATGTAGGTCAACGCCTCGCGACCGAGGGAACTTTTTGAAAGCGAACGTTTCTAGGGGAAATAAAATAGTGAACAGATCTAGTTAACACCAAAGATACCTGCATTAAGCAATTTGCCTGCAGAACTGTAATGAAATTTGGGTTTAATTTATGTTATTCACAGTAACAATTTTTTTTTTTTCGAGTATTTCTTAATTGTTCACATTTTCAACTTAAATTTGCTTTGGATTAAATGTCGAAAAATGTAAACCCGGTGTCACTAGGTAAATTAAATAAAAATTGAAGTAAATTTTATGAGTAAGCTCAACGACAGGAATTTCCAGATATTAAGTACGCGCAAAGAAATGAATTAAGATTTCACGCGTTCTTAAAAAGAGAAAGGTACCATTTTGTTCTGTTTTTTTTATTTGTGAGTGTTCAGTGTAATCAGCTAAGGAGTTTCAGAATATTAAACCCTGTTCAATTGATTTCTGTGTACTTGTTAGGATTTCATCTCATCTCCAAAAAAATCCACTGCCCTGAGTGATTACAAAGCTCGCAAGAGCAAGATATCGGCGAATTCCCAACAGGCGCCTAGGAAATTGCAAGGCGGAGATTTTCGTCAGATTGGACTTTTTACTTGACCGTATACATACGTATATACGGAGTAATATCCGCCCGCCCGCCCGCCTGTAGACTCGCTTCCATACGGAAAACGACAAAACCTGAAAGTATTTTTTTAATGATGATGTGCCAGATTGCACAATAATAACCAAGTTTTTTTGAACTTTCTTTCGCACTAGAACAGTATGAATTTATTATAATTAAGATTTCATTTAAATCGAAAGAACATCCTTTGAAAATTATTAGCTTTGGTCATGAGCATGAGAAATTAAATAATTGTTCGTACGAACGTTAACCTGAGCTCTCTTCCCGTTGTATCGTTGGATGCTTCGCTCGGACGCCGCGTATCTCCACACCATCACCTTCGACCGGTCTTGATGCCTTCTATCTTGAATCTTCCGGCACGCCACGAAGTCACTCCCATTCACATAATGTACTAGCCTCCCATATCACCATCAGCACTTGTTCGGCAAAATAATTACAAGTTCATTTAGCTTAGTGCTTCACCTTCGTCACTGGTGAAAACTAATCAAAGTTTGCAATTTTCTTAAAGTTCCTCCCTATCAGTAAGAAAATACTCCAAGTCAATGCACGGTTTCACCAAAAATGTTTCTATGTTCCACTTTCACTCGCGGAAGAAAAAAAGTTAAAAGTCCCGAACAGTATCTCCGGAATTTTTACAAGTCTCTACTTTCGACCACAAAAATCTACTAAGTCTCAACTCGAACACGCACCCCCTAATTCAGAGATGATCCTCTCGCTATGAGATCTGAGCTCCAACTAACTAATTTTTCCGTTCTTCAATCCAGGAAAACTCGTGTTCATTGTTGTCCAAAATTCTGTTTTACATTCCCTACCAACGGATTCTTGTTAGGTATTCACTCCTCTAACCAAGGTGCACTCTTGGGCGAAAATTTCCGCTCTTACACACGCATCTTTCGACTGATTCTACATTACATCCACGGGCTCATGAAATTGTTTACATCTGTTACTACGGTGCCCGTTTACCAAATATCGTGGCATGTTAAACATCGGTGTCCTCCCTAGCAACCTGTTACTACGGTGCCTAATTCTAATTTAAATTAGCATTAAAGCCTTAAATTATTCAATTTCGAATGCCCTCCCGCGTTTGGTATATCACAGTAAACTCTCTTTTAAATCCATTGTTGTATGTGGAGATTTCAATATTGATTTTCTGAGCTAATCCCACGAAAAAGAGCAGTTTCTCAATTTACTTCATTCTTTAATTTAGATATTACTAGGGCCCGTATAATTATGTAATTACATATTCCCGTATGTTAACTCTATCAAGTCAAAACCACAATATATTTACGTTTTCATGTCGATTAGGGCCTAAAACCGATGACTTTTTAGTACATATATTTACATATTTTACCCGAAAGTACATATATTTACATGTTTTTCACAAAAGTACATATTTTTCAATATTTCTTAATATTTTCGTTTTTCTGCATTCTTTTTGTATAATTTTTCATTTATCCTACATGTTTTTGATAGGGAATAACCAAGACAAACAATTCAGCACTGTCAAACAATTTTTCGGCAGCCTCCTCTCCAAATTGGCGCTATTGAATTGCGTAAAAATGTTGATAATGCAGCACGCAGAATCCTACAAAAGGGCAAGGTGTTGCACTCTAAAGCTTCCAGTGAAGATTTCAGCGCGAGTAAAGCAGAGTACAAAATACTACTCAGAAATAAATTTTGTGTATGAAAATAGTACGTCTAGCAAGCGATAACTCGCGCCCACAACGTATTTTTCAGAGGTCTCTCTTGACCCTTAATGCCCTTCGCCAAAAATTACACGCACCAACGCAGCTCAGAAAGCGCCATTGACAGTTTCTTTCCCCGTTTGTTGCACTGGAGCCTAAACCCTTGTTTGTAAAGTATCTCTGTGAGGTGAAAATCTAAAGTAAAATCATGATGTGGCACTATAGCTTTTGATAAGAAAAGGACAGAAATAATTCACGGCGATTGGCTTAAACCTTGTGGTAACGCAGACTGGGAATTTGCCATAGGCAAAGTTTGGTTTATATTTTCAGAGAAGTCAAGCAATAGCGTCTTGGGTAAGAACATCATTAAAAAAGCTGAATTTGTGCTAAGAGTCAATTGATTAATATTAACCAGCATTGTTTTTATTCCCTAATCCGTGAATAGCATTGAACAGTGACATGTTGGGACAAAGTTGAATATACACCTATAACTTCATGCGATGTGGAACACTTGGTCGATACAAGGCCTTCGAACAGATAATAAGAAAAATTTCATCCCAATAAGGATAGAGTATTTGAGTAAACTCCTTCGTATGCATGCTTGCGGATGAGCCGTTCCGTCTCTCACGGGTAGACTACTTCCCGTGCACTGGTGGAGACAAACGAGGTGTCATTCGACGCGTCTCGGCGTCCTAATGGGGAACTGATAATTTGTTTCCAGAAATGGCTATAAAATTCTAAGAAATTTCCAAAAACGTGTTTTTTCGTGGTTTTGGCGCCTGTGATCTTGGTAAGTATGCCGGGAACTAAATCAACGCCACCTAACTAAAATGTAGGTGTAGTGTAAGTGTAATGTAGTGTAGGAGAAACGAGGACAACGAAGAAGAAGACGAAGAAAACGACGACGAAGGAGACGACGTAGAAAAAGGAGACGACGAAGAAGGAGGAGACGACGAAGGAGGAGGAGACGACGAAGAAGGAGGAAACGACGAAGAAGAAGGAGGAGACGACGACGAAGAAGAAGGAGGAGGAGGAGACGACGACGAAGAAGAAGGAGGAGGAGGAGACGACGACGAAGAAGAAGGAGGAGGAGACGACGACGAAGAAGGAGGAGGAAGAGACGACGACGAAGAAGAAGAAGAAGAAGAAGAAGGAGGAGGAGGAGGAGACGACGAAGAAGGAAACGACGACGAAGAAGACGACAAAGAAGATGAAGACGAGGAAGACGAAAAAAAAACAAGTCACACAACCGAAAGTAATTTAATGCGTTGGTGACGTCACATTCAGCTATTTTCTAAGTATTTCAAACAAATATTTGTTTCTCATTTTTTACGGAGACCGTTGTAAATAACAAAATTGTGAGTAGAAGTATGTTTTTAATTATGTTCTTTACGAGCATATTAAGTCTACACAGATCAACATTTAAGCAAAAGTATTTTTATTAAAACGAATTGATATAATAATTAAAGTGTTACATATTTCTTACTTTTTAGTACATATTTCTATACATTTTAATACATATATATGTACATATTTTCCTAATTTTTAGTACATAATTATCCGGGCCTTAGATATTACAGTGAATGTACCTACACGGAATACATTTAAATCACAAAAAGCATTAGATCAAATTATAATTAAGAAAAACCACAACTACATATGAAAATAATAACGAATAATCTAGGTTACAGTGACCACGATGCACAAATTCTTACAATTACTAAGAACATAAACACTGACACAATAAATAATACACGCATGTGCAGAGCATTCATTAAAGTTAATATAAAATTTTTTACGGACTACTTGGTGAAGGAATCATGGGACGCAGTTTATAAACGCTGTTCACACAAATGAAAAATATAATTATTTTTCTCTAAGCTTTCAATTCATTTTAACGCGGTGCTTTCCTCTTAAAAAAAGAAATTAAACATTTCAAGCAAAAGTAATACTTGGATCACACAAAGGAATTAGAACATCGTGTAAAAATAAACGTACCGCTTTACTTTATTTCTAAACATCATAACATATCACCCGGTTTCCACGTATACTTTCGAGAATACAAAAGAATTTTACGAAAAGTAATAGTTCAGGCAAAAATAATAAATATAGTCAGGACATTTTGATCGCGAGTAAACAAAACTAAAGCAATGTGGGATATCGTAATAGTACATTATGAAACGATGATGTAATAGTGGGTATTAATACACGAGTGTGAAATTACGATACAAGCGAAGAACGAGCATCGTAAACTTTACACGAGTGTATTAATACCCATTACATCGAGTTTCATTTTCCACAAAAGGCCATAACTTTTGTTTTCTCTTTTGAGATTTTTATGTCACATTCCTTGCATATATTGTTTAAGTGGTGTATTGATCTCTGTAAGTTATCCTCTCCTTCTTGTAGTATGACATGATGAAGAACCAATAAGAAACTGTCAAAATTTCAATCAGTATGTGGTATAATTCATAGGACAATGAAAACAAAACAAGGAAAGAGACGAGAATAAAGTTCTATAACACAATGGCCATCCCTGTCCTCCTCTATCGAAGTGAGAATTGGGTCCCTAAAAGAGCACTTACAATTACAAAGTGCAGAAATGAAATTTCTTAGAAGAACAAAAGTTTGCACAGAGAAGATAGATTTAAGAATGATGAAATAAGAGAAGAACTGTATGTGAAGAGCCTCAATGAAAGAATGATGGAGTACAGGAACAAGTGGCTACAACATGTACAAAGGATGGATAATTCTCGTTAACCGAAGTTGGCCTTGCAATATAAACCTAGAGGAACAAGAGATATACGGAGGCCAAAAAAGAGATGGAGAGAAGTTCTCGTGAGTCCGGAAACAGGCAGACGCCTAATCCTGAAGTGAAGAAGAAGAAGACATCGAGTTTCATACGGTACTTTTTCTATGACTTATGGTCGTAGTTTTTTATAAGTTAAACTTCTCCACTGAATCATTTCGTGGCAGTCGACATGCAAAGATTCAGCCAAGGCAACCTAGCGGACACCTCTCTTTCCTACATCTGCAGCTGGCTTTGTTTTACCAGAGCGCCTGCGAGGGACTACAAAAGTTGCGACAATAATATTCCGACCATCACCATTTTCGCATTTTCTCTCATTTCTGGAAACGTCAACACCACCAGAAAGAACTACCATTCACTAATATTTCAAACTAAATAATTGGGCGTTTTTTTAAGGACAACCCCACGGCAGCAGCGTTTGCGAATGACGCGTTCAGATCTTAACGTCACTCAAATGCTTCTGCGTAATAACTGCCACTGCGCTAGTCAAATAGGATCAAAGTGAAATTACGATCCAATTTATTTTAAATATAATTTCACGTAAAAATTACTACTAATAAAAGAAATTAAAATTGAGAAGCATAATATAATATTAAATGCAACTTTGATATACACACTCGAACGAAACATTTACTGCAACGATTCTCAATGATTAATTAAGTGCTATACTTGGTGTGTAAGCATCTGTGTGATTGGTCAAGAACCTGTATCATAATGAAACCTGTATCGAAATGGCTATCATTATGCAACTGGTTGCAGCCATTCAATGACAGCATTATACAAAGGGAGTAGAAAAAGAAAATTATTCGAATAATGAAAAAATGCCTTCCACGTGATCCCTGCAAGCCTCTTTTCATTGAGCTTGGAATCTTACCATTGCCTTGTCTATTTATTTACGAATCTGTAATATTTGTCAAAAATGACCTACTTAACGGAGGGAACATATTTTCATGCAATATTGATATTTATAATTACAACACACGCCGTAGAAATCACGTGCATCAAGTGTCAGTATCAACAGCTCAGTACATGAAATCAACATACAATACACGTACGTTACTTTACAACGGATTGCTAGATGACATAAACAATTAAAGTCGGCACACAAATTTAAGTTAAAAGTAAAATCGGTTCTGCTGCGAAACTGTTTCTATACAATTAGAGACTATACTAATCGTCAAAATAAAAATAATATTTATTTTAACAAAACAAAGATATATAATGAATTAGTTTACGTTTGTATGTATGCATTTTTAAAAAATATTTAATACGCCTGTAACATGTTATGTACTTCAGCTTCCGGGTCAATGACCCCCATCTCGATCAGGTTTATGTCCAGTTTCCCTGATCCATTGAGCAAATGCTGAGATGGCCCCTTGTTTTGCTTCTGGACGTAAATGTAGCTTCACTGTGCGCACGTTTGTTGAGCACTCCTTTTGCTTGTAATGGTAGGAGTAGAATTGATGTTCATTACTGTTTTGTTAGCAATGCAGAAAAATCAATGAGTTCATTCACCGTTGAAATTGATTTTCTATAACTCGGGAACAAACATTTTTCAAATTTTAATTTTTCTAAAATAATAATTATTTTCTAAATTCTTTTTACTAGTTTTTCAAATGTTGCTTTTTTCTTTTTTCCTGTTCCTCAAGAAAATTTGCGCAGATAATCTCTTTCCCTACACGTCATATACAGTTTTTTTACTGTTTTTGACCAAATAAACAAACAAATAATGTCAAGTTTCTCGAAAACACAACAGTTTTCTGTGAAAACTAGCTCAAATTTCCGCATTTTCACAAACGCTCAAACGCCATTTTCTCATATATGGCTGCAATTTTTTTCTTCAAACTTTACACTTTTAATATGACGTAAAGTTTATTCTAAAATATTTTTTGTTTTTTCAAATTTACACAAATGTAATTTTTTAAAGATCTCACATCTTTAATATGCACATTACCAGCAATTTGTAAAGATTATATTTGTGAGTAAGTGCTTCAAATAATTTCAAATAAAGTATTTTGAAAACTCAAAAATTTTCTGTGAAAAAGAGCTTCAAATTTCGTATTTTAGTAGCGCTAAAAAGCAATTTTCTTTAAAACTGCACAAAATTTTTAAAAGAAAATTGCCATTTAGTACCAGGTGTGTTCTTTAATATTCTAAAATTAATATTTCCGTTCTACCAATAGAAACCGAAAAATTAAGAAAATAACAAAAAACTGTATTTTTGGCGGAGATAGATGGCAACTGGTAAGTGCATGTGGCAATTTCGAACAGCTAGCGCAGACCCAAGGAAATAGAAAACTAATACGGGAAAGTCTGTGCCATTTTGTAGCACCACTTTGTTGTTTCACCATTTTGTAGTTTTCAAATTGAAGAAACCCCTGTATATCTGGCTCCTGTCGAAGATTCGATATTTTGAAAAACTTTCTTCAAAATTTAGGGGTACTTTACATGATTTTCATACATTTTCAAAACATTTCGCAAAAACTGCTTCAAATTATTTCTGTAAATTGCTTGTGTGAATAGAGAAAAATACACTTATTAAGGTGGCATACATCAGATTTTCACGGTTAAATCTAAATTTTCGGAATTTGGAAAAGTTCGATTTTTAATAGTACATTATGAAACGATGATGTAATGATGGGTATTGTGATATACCAGAATATGATAGATTTTATTTAATGATGTTAGCTATACATGGGGTAGATAAATGGGGATACAATATGGCGGTATATGGACTTAGCAACGACGGCAGCGGAGGTTGGCAAGGTCAACAAACTATACACGGGCCTTGATGACGTCAGGACGCCGGCTAGATGGCTGAAGAACATAAAATGTAATTGGTGCAAAAACGAATGACTGACGGAGGTCGCGGCTACTCGGATTTGTAAGAGACGCACGGGTTGGCTATTAAAGATTAGATAGTCTAATGTTGCCGCCGTGTTTTGAAAAAAATAGAAGGATGGATGCCTACCGAGCCATAAAGGGTTTAAAAATGCATTAAACAGAACATTCTCTCTCTGGGTGCCGTAGCGTAAAGATCGTTTGTAGACAATATAGTGGGAAAGTGAGACTTGTATAGTTTTCTTGTGAGAGAAGTGATAGTTTGTTTCCGGACTTTGAAATAATTTACCAGAAGTGATTTCGCGGAGGACTTGTTCAGATTTTCGGACATTGCAGTTGGACTTCAATAGTTTACATAACCAGTGGGAGAGACTAGGAACCGGGGAGCGTCGGATAAGAACTAACAAATAGTTAGGCAGTGTGGACTGGACGTGTCAGCAGCGGCGCAAGACTGAAGAAAGAAGCGGAACTTGGAATTAACAACGGCCAAGTGAGAAGCGACCACGGAGCGTTGGCATGCAAAAACGTAAAAACAATACTGCAGTATAAAAGAGATAATTTATTTAAAAAAGGGTCCTGACCATCAAAATTAATTGTTTTTTAATTTAAAGTTAAATAAATTGTTGAATTTTGTTCTTTGGAAATGAAAAGAGTTTCATTTGTCAATCATAATTGTTAATTAGTTGGAAGCATAATTATTACATTTCAGATTCCACGCCATACTGTATAGTTGGCAGATCAGGTAATCGGCTATCGAGGCGATAGCGAGTATTTGTATCCGGATCCAATCGACCCAAGCTAGCTGGATTTTTATATAATTTTGTTAAAATTAGATAGAAAAACTTTGGTAGTAATTCATGTAACCTGTTTCTGGCGCCCAAACCTTAATAAATTCGGAACAGGACATAATTACAGCCACAATCTTGATGAGAGACGCGAGAAAGGTATATTTCAAAATGGCGCGCCCAACAGGGGCATATTTTGTTATAATTTATAACAAAGTGAAGTACGTTTAAAGGAATTATTATAAATTATAACAAATTGATCGAAAGGAATCTGAAATTTATTGATTGACATATGAAAATTAATTGTAATTATAAGAAAAGCCAAAACCATTTCATTGAGGAGAATTTGATAGTGAGAATTTTAATTTGTATTATAATTTCAAGATGGAGACTAGAAGTAAGACAGCACGTTCCGAAAATGTCGAAATAGATAATATGGCGGCTAACAGTATGAATCCCGAAGGTGACATTTCGCGAGAATTAGTTGAGGTAGAACAGAAAGAAAAGGAAGTAGCGGCAGCTCCAGTAGACAGTACGGATTCTAGTAACTTAATAATAATTAAAATGTTAGCAGAAATGAATGCTAAATTGGAGAATAATAATGCTAGATTGGAAGAATTGACTTTAGACATGAATGCTAAATTGGAAATTAATAATGCTAAATTGGAAAATATAAAGATAGAAACGACTCAGGAATTAAGAATTTTCGTGAAGCAATATGAGAGGAGATATCGCAGTTACGGACCGATACAGCTAATGAATTTAGTAATATTTATTCAAAAATGGATGCGTTAATTGTCAAGTAAATCAAATTCAGAAAGAGCAAAAGGAATGTTTTAATAAAATTAATTCTGAAGTTGGGGCTTTACAGGAAAATGTTACAGCACTAGCACTTACACAAAACCAACAATGTAAAAAAAATGACGAACGCTGAATCGCGTATAGAATATTTAAATGAGATATCGAAACAACATGGCGACAAAATAGAATATATTGAATTAAAAATAGTTGTTACAGATAGTAAGGTAGAACAACCGATACAAGAGGGGCTGAGGAATATTAAAACTTTGCAGGAATTGGAATCGGAAAAAACAGATAGCAAACATTAAAGGCAAAATAGATCAGTTGGAAAATGAAGTCCTAACACGCACGCAGGGAAATGTAATAACTATAGCATCCGCGGTAGTTTTGCCAAGTTATTTAAAATTCCATGGGGATATCAAGGAGCAACCATGGTCTTTCATCTCCAAAATTAGAAAGCTATTTTATTATTAATAATATTCCTGACAGGTTAAAATTGCATATGGTCGAGCAGGCAATGTCATCTAAAGCCCATCATTGGTTGACATCATTAATTCCGGAACCAACGAGTTATCAAGAATGGAAAGAGAAATTTTTGAAACGTTACTGGAATGAGAATCATAAATTTGATTTAAAATATAAATTGATGAGTGAAAAGTATAGGAAAGGTGGGGCGGAAACCATGTGTGATTTTGCAACACGCAAAATTGCCGCATTCAAGGCTTGCGAAGAAGGGATAGATAATAATGAATTAACTAGAATTATTATTCGTCAATTGCCAGTCAGTATTCAAAATTTGCTATGGAATTCGATACCTGTAGATTATGAAGACTTAGTGGAACGGCTAAGCCTCTTCGATCGGACTTTGAATGGCGAATATGAACGGAATAATAGTAACGGATACCATGATAGCATGAATGGAAAGAATAATGGAACGGGAAAAATAGCTGATAATGATAATCGCCAAGGAAATGATAGTTTAGAAGGGAAGGGCGAGTGGGGAAATGATGCCAAGAGAGAATCTAAAAAGACAGGAAATAGTTACTCGCGAAGATCCAAAGATGATAAGAGACACGAACAGATAGAAATTAATGCAATAGAGCAGGGAAAACTCCCACTGTTCGAAAGTAAATAGGCGGGTTATTTCGAACGATAAGACTGATGAGATGATGGTTACTAGAGAGTTGAATAGCATTGAGGTAGCAGCAAGAAGATTTGTTAAGGGAAGATACAGCCGAACGGGCGGAAAATAGCACGTGTTTGGTGTTGAAGGGGATGTTTCGGCATATACCGGTAGATATTTTAATTGACACTGGTGCAAATGTTTGTGCGGTATCGAAGAATTATATAAGCAACTAAAAAAAGAAGGGAATAAGATTGAAGAATTACCTGCTAGAAAATTAAATATTCGTACGGCTAACGGGAGGCGCATCGAAACAAGAAGTCAGCAAATTTGGGTGGAGGTGGAAGTCCAAGGGGTGACGATACAGTTCCCTGCAATAATTATAAAAAATTTGATTCGTCCAATCATTTTGGGGATTGATGGCCTAAAGATGTGTGACGCCAAGGTCGATGTAGGTAACAGGAATATATTGTTACGAACTGACAAAGGGCAACAACATTGTTTGGGGATCAAAGATCAGGAGGGCGAAGATTTGTGTATTTGTGATATTGCGGAACTAATTGAAGAGACCAGGGACCAGATTCACGCCGCAGCCAAGTATGCGGTCGACGAAAATGGAGTAGATGTTAGCCATTCCGTTGAAACGTTAGTTAGCGAATATCAAGACGTTTTTGAAGGTTCAAAGGAGCCCGTAAAGGGATATCAATTTAAAATTGAATTGATGGATGAGGAACCATTCAATGTAAAGCAATACCCGATTCCCACATGTATTTAAAGCCGAAGTACGTAAACAAATAAACACGATGCTGGAGGATGGTATCATAAAAAAATCTATGACACCGTATGTGAGCCCGATAGTAATAGTCCGAAAGAAAGATAATAAAATCCTTTTTTGTATCGATGCTAGAAAACTCAATAGCAAAACCATCGCTCGTCATGAAAAACCGCCGAAATTGGAGGAGATGATGTTAAAAATAAAAGGAGCTCGGATATTTACAGGACTAGAATTTACGGCATCATATTGGCAAATTGGATTGCACCCAGAATCCCAAAAATTTGTTAGCTTTGCATTCGAAGGCAATACGTACAGTTTTCAAAGAATGGCTTTCGGATTCAAGAATATCGGCGCAGCCTTAATTAGTTACTTAGATGATGTGATTCCGGCCGAACTGAAGGAAACAATTCTTATGTATGTCGACGACATTGTGTTATTTTCTAGTAATATGCGCGAGCATTTAAGAAAACTAGAAAAACTATTTAAGATCTTTCGGGCATATAATATGAAATTGAATATTAGGAAATGTCAGTTTGGAAGGAAGAATATAGAATTTATGGGGCACGTCATATCTGATCAAGGAATATCAATACAAGATCGGAAGAGAGAATTAATTAAGAATTTTCCACGACCGCGGAATGTAAGGGAAGTTAGACGATTAATTGGGGTGTGTAATTATAACTCACGATTTTGTAAAGGCTATTCGGAAATTATACACCCAATAATAGAACTGTTAAGAAAGGGGAAGAAATGGGTATGGGACGCCAGATGTCAAGACGCGTTTGAGAAATTGAAAGAACTTTTTGATAAAACATTTATGATTAGCTATCCAAATTTTGATAAAAGAATGTATTTACAAGTAGATAGTAGTGGATTTGCAATGGGAGCTGTACTTTTTCAACTTGATGAAGACAATAAGCAGAAAATAATCGCCCTGGAAAGTCGCGTGTTGACCCCTAGTGAACGACATTTTACTACTAGTGAAAGAGAAGCATTAGGGATTGTGTGGGCTACACAGAAGTTAAGAACAATATTAATTGGACAACAGTCACCGTCATTACCGACCATAAAGCTCTAATTTTTCTAATGAGGAGCCATTTAAATAATGACAGATTGTTGAGATGGTCATTATGGCTTCAACAATTTGATTTTGATATCCAATATGGTGAAGGTCGCGAGAATGTTTTACCTGATTATTTGTCAAGAATAAAAATGAAGGAAAGGGAGTATAGTACCGGATCAGAGGTAAACGCTATACAGTTAGTAAAAATACAACCGAAATGGACAAAGGAGGAATTATCGAAGATTCAGAGGGAGGATCCTATGGGAAAACGAATAATTGAGCATTTTTTAGCGGAGGACCACGACCGACGACAGGATGATTCGAAATTTTCAATGTGGAAAATGTACGAGGGGATATTATTACATCGAATTAAGAATCGGGGAGCACAGCTACCAAATTTGGATACCAGAGGCACATAGACGAGAACTTATCCGATCTACCCATCAACATTTCGGCCATTTCGGATGTAATAAAATTGAAACTATTCTTCGATCGAAATGTTATTGGAAAGGCATGGGGCGACAAATTCGCAAGCAAATTAGTGAGTGTGACATTTGTCAGAAAACAAAACAGCCCAACAAAAAGTATGAAGGAAGTAGAGAAGCCGTAATACCTATGTCACCTAGGGAAATATACGCCGTGGATCTCTATGGGCCGATGCAGAAATCTAAATTTGGAAATCAATATTTGTTTGTAATAATGGACGTTTTCTCTAAAATAGTGAAATTATATCCCATTAGAAAGGCGAATGCACAGAGTTGCATTACATAATGTCGCAAATTTTGTGAAGAATTCGGTGTACCGAGAAAAATTATTAGTGACTTGGGAACACAATTTACCAGCGGAAAATGGGAACAAGAGATGGGAAAAATTGGGGTACAAATAGGTTATACTACGGTACGGAATCCTCAAGCTAACCCCAGTGAGAGAGTTATGAAAGAAATTTCACGATTATTTAGAGTCTACATTTCGGAATGTCACAACCGATGGATGGAGGCCGTTCCTTTATTAAATTATGTCTTGATAATGTTCCTCATGGGAGTACGCGAAATACACCAACGGAAATTCATATGGGGAGGACAGGAGAAAAAGATCCGTTTAAGGGAATAGAAATACCTTCAGACATCAGTGGGATCTCAGAGAACAATAGGAATATGAGCATAATTTATGATAATTTGAAGGAAGCAGCTGCAAGAAGGAAGATGAAGCAGAAGCAATATTTTAAAGGTAAATATAATGCGAATGACGAAGTATTGATCAGAGTACCACAAGTATCGTCGGTAGACAGAAAACTATTTTATAAATTTTTTCCGTTGTATAAAGGACCGTACCGAATTGACAAGGTACTAAGTAAAAACGCTGTGATCTTAAAGGATGAAGATGGTAAACAGATGGGGACATATAATTATAGGAACATTAAGCCGTATAAAAGGGACGATACCCACGATTGAATATTTTGTCCAGGAATAAATCATTGTAAATAGTATTTGTATATAATAGTGAGTAATTGTGTTTGTTGTGTTGTTACGTCTATTTTGTTAGAATGTGAAAAGATTTTCAATTAACATGTGATGAATATAAGACGGAAGTAAATAGCAGGCAATAATTTATACTCAATGAGATGGTTCAAAACTATGTTGGCATATTCACAAAACAAATGTAAATAGTTTAAGGCTGCAAGATACAAGATATGTGTTGTGTAAAGTGCAAAGTGTCAGTGAATACAACGTAGTGAAATAAGAAGAAAGTGTTTAATGTAGTCTTGTCATTTAGTTATGTTGTAGCAAACCAAATGACGCTTGGGAGAGGGGAAGTTGTGATATACCAGAATATGATAGATTTTATTTAATGATGTTAGCTATACATGGGGTAGATAAATGGGGATACAATATGGCGGTATATGGACTTAGCAACGACGGCGCGGAGGTTGGCAAGGTCAACAAACTATACACGGGCCTTGATGACGTCAGGACGCCGGCTAGATGGCTGAAGAACATAAATGTAATTGGTGCAAAAACGAATGACTGACGGAGGTCGCGGCTACTCGGATTTGTAAGAGACGCACGGGTTGGCTATTAAAGATTAGATAGTCTAATGTTGCCGCCGTGTTTTGAAAAAAATAGAAGGATGGACGCCTACCGAGCCATAAAGGGTTTAAAAATGCATTAAACAGAACATTCTGACTCTGGGTGCCGTAGCGTAAAGATCGTTTGTAGACAATATATTGGGAAAGTGAGACTTGTATAGTTTTCTTGTGAGAGAAGTGATAGTTTGTTTCCGGACTTTGAAAATAATTTACCAGAAGTGATTTCGCGGAGGACTTGTTCAGATTTTCGGACATTGCTAGTTGGACTTCAATAGTTTACATAACCAGTGGGAGAGACTAGGAACCGGGGAGCGTCGGATAAGAACTAACAAATAGTTTAGGCAGTGTGGACTGGACGTGTCAGCAGCGGCGCAAGACTGAAGAAAGAAGCGGAACTTGGAATTAACAACGGCCAAGTGAGAAGCGACCACGGAGCGTTGGCATGCAAAAACGGTAAAAACAATACTGCAGTATAAAAGAGATAATTTATTTAAAAAAGGGTCATGACCATCAAATTAATTGTTTTTAATTTAAAGTTAAATAAATTGTTGAATTTTGTTCTTTGGAAATGAAAAGAGTTTCATTTGTCAATCATAATTGTTAATTAGTTGGAAGCATAATTATTACATTTCAGATTCCACGCCATACTGTATAGTTGGCAGATCAGGTAATCGGCTATCGAGGCGATAGCGAGTATTTGTATCCGGATCCATCGACCCAAGCTAGCTGGATTTTTATATAATTTTGTTAAAATTAGATAGAAAAACTTTGGTAGTAATTCATGTAACCTGTTTCTGGCGCCCAAACCTTAATAAATTCGGAACAGGACATAATTACAGCCACAATCTTGATGAGACGCGAGAAAGGTATATTTCAAAATGACACGAGTGTGATATTACGTAACTTCACACGAGTGTATTAATACCCATTACATCGAGTTTCATACGGTACTTTTTCTACGACTTATAGTAACTTTTATAAGTTAAACTTCTCCACTGAATAGTTTCGTGGCAGTCGACATGCAAGATTCAGCCAAGGCCACCTAGCGGACACCTCTCTACCCTACACCCGCAGTTGGCTTTGTTTTACCCACAGCGCTTGCGAGCGATTACAAAGGTTGCTGCAATAATATTCCGACGTCACCATTTTCGCATTTTCTCTCATTTCTGGAAACGTCAACACCACCAGAAAGAACTACCATTCACTAAATATTTGAAACTAAAGAATTGGCCGGTTTTTAAGGACAACCACACGGTAGCAGCAAATAACACAAAACGGGTTGCGTTCAGATCATAACGTCACTCAAATGTTCTCTGCAATAACAACCACTGCGCTAGTCAAATAGGATTAAAGTGAAATTACGATCCAATTTATTTTAAATAAAATGTCACGTAAAAATTACTACAGATAAAAGAAATTAAAACTGAGAAGTATAATATAATATTAAATGCAATTTTAATGTACACACTCGAACGAAACATTTACGGCACCGATTCTTAATGATTAATGAAGTGCCAATACTTGGTTTGTAAGCGTCTCTGTGATTGGTCAAGAACCTGTATCGTAATGAAAACTGTATCGAAATGGCTATCATTATGCAACTGGTTGCAGCCATCCAATGACAGCATTATACAACGGGAGTAGAAAAACAGTATTTTTTGCTTAATATTGCGTGCAATATTTGCACATTTAAAAAATGAATGAATAGCTAGCCGACCCAAAGGATATACGGGTAATAGGGGTACTAACAAGGAAAGTTTATGCCATTCTGTAGCACCACTAGTTTTGTAATGAAATCTGTTCCTTTAAGACAGATCTTGAAATAAGGTCATGATTAATTTTTAAAAAATACGACTAGGCAATTTTTAAAACAAATTAATAATTTTTTCTCAAATCAGCTCCAATTTTTTCTTTAACTTTCTTCCACTTAAGTCACAAGAGACGGTAAAAAATATGGTGCTAGTTCCATTTTGGGCTATCTTACAATTTTTTAGAAAATTGCAAAAAGTTGGCATTTCAAAACTACAAAATTGACGTTAGAGATTTTTAAATCAGAATCTGTTGTAAAAAACCACTCTATAAAAAAGGTCGTGTACAATTTTTTCAAAAGAAAACGAGTCGTTTTTGCGTAATTTGGGCTTAAAATTTACGTAATTTCTTAAAAAATTATTTTCTCAAAAAAATTCCAAGTTTGTTCCACGAATAGGTCGCTTAAAAGAAAGGCGTTTCGTGGAAAGTGTCGTCGTTCTTGTATTTTCGGAAATTTTGGCTGAAACAAAATCTGTTCCAAAAAATCATCTCTTAAAAAAAGGTCATGTGGCTTTCTTTGAAAAAAAACTAGTAGTTTTCGTGTAATTTCTGCCTGAAATTGATGAAATATATTCAGGTGTCTCACTACAATGAGCCACGAAAAATAATACTCGGAGAACAGGAATAGTTCAAAAGGAGATTGAAAATAATTAATTTAATTTGAATTATAATTATTGAAAATCCCATCAATTCGAATTTTACTTCATTCTATAATTTTTATTTTCAATGTATTGATGTATTTTCTTTCAAGCAAACCGCAAACCTTAACAGAAATTTATTAAATTAGGTTTTCTCTTAAAAGTACAATTTAAATGTAATATGAAAGAAAACTTTAAAACACTGACTGCCGTAAATTCGTGCGAAATTATATTAAACTTCAATTTTATATTACCACCGTACGCTGTCTTAGGCAACAATGCAGTGATGGATATTTGAAAACGTTGCTGAACGATGACATGATGGGAAAAGGTAAGAAACGTGGGCTTTATTTAAGGTTACAATTTTCCCTGCGAATAAAATGGTATATTCAAGTTTAATTATTATTCAAGTCGGAAAGAATTATTGTGACGCAACTCCGCGGCTGGCGGTGGCGGCAGGGGTCGCACCGTCCGTGGTTCGTCGCCAAGACAATGCAAACATTTTTTTGATGATTTCCTAATACGGGAAATGGAGGACTAAGGGCGAGATCCTTGTGTGCGTTGCCCCACGTGATTCCACATAAAAGAAACGCAAGTACATTTTTGAAAAACAAACTAACATTTAATAAGCGATTGTAAGTACACGGGTAACTGTCACCCCCTGACCTGTCGTCAGCAAAAATATCACACATCACAGTGTCGTCTTAATATAGCGAACACATGAGACTTCTTGCGCCAGCCAAAATAATAAAAAACTATACCTAAACTCACAGATAATGTTCTTCAGAAGTGCAGTGATAATCAAATGTCTCGAATTGATGTCGTAATGAACGACCAAACACTCGAAAATTCACAAAAATGCTTGATGCTCGCAAGTCAATCATCTCATATTAATTAACACGAAAATACAACACTACAACGTCTAATGTACCCTCCAAAATAATTAAACACATTATTTGCAAAAATACTATCATAATCTCCCACCACGGGAAACAGTTTCGTTACAATAGAATTGCACAGTTTCGTGCAACCCGACACGAATCTCAAGTCTCCTCGACTCGAAACAACTTTCACCAACTGGCGAGAAAAAGTTACAATAAAGTTTCAGGCATGGCGTGGCCCTCACATTCCTTCGAATTTTGAAGTCCTCAAAATTTTAATAGTCTCGTCTTTGCATAAGTTCATTTTTATATTCGACTTGAGTAATTCCGGCGATGTAAACACCAGCGAATCCTCCTGGAAGTACTTACCGTCGCGCGGCGTCCTCCTCCGCGATGTCAACCAGCGGCGCGCGGCGCCGGCCGCTCGCGTAGCCGTGGGAAGCGCTAGCCGCTATCGGGCGCGCAGCTTTTGGCCTCGAGTCCAAGGCCAGGGTGCCGCTGACAGCGCCGGCTGCTACACACCATGGCCACTCGTATCTACCGCTCGCCTCCGCCCACAGTCCAATCACCATAAACTCTTCGGATGCGTTCCATTTACACCGAAGTCGGTTTTAATTCTTACGATCCAATCAATTTGCAAAACATCTCCATTACTTTAATCGAGCTTTAACAGTCTCAAAATGCCTCACTTCATTAATCGTCACCAACTCTTCACGACCTTCGCGTGCACTACTAAGCCAGTACAACTCGCGCTAAAAACGGCGCCATCTCCCGAACCGATGCCCATCGCTTATCATAGCTCCGTGTCATGAAGAAATGCACTGCCTGGGCGCACGGATTTGGAACGCGCGATTCGGTGCGACTGTCGCCCATGGCCACTCGTGCACGGACTGAGCGCTATAGTATATACAGATATGCGTATGGTAATGATATCGTCGTTTCGAATGCATTAATAATGCGATATATTGGATGGCACCTTTATTTCGGGATGATCAATTTATATGTGAAATTATCCTTGCTTTTCAATAAAGATGTCACAGTACACTATAATTTCTGTTATAAATAATACTAATTATTGGGGAACTGACTTTGCGTCTTGTTTGCTATAAAAAGTCTCTTTGGTGAAAAATTATAATTTTGTAAAAAATTGCAAAAAAAAAGCATTCCACCTATAAGATGTCATTTCCATCCTACAGTATGAAATAATCTCCCAAAGTTGTTTTTATTAATTTTTTTAAGTTACATAGTAATTTTATATAGAAATATAAAATATTTTACATAAAAATAGTAATATAGTAATTTTAAAATTTTTTATAAGTATTTTACTTGGCAAACATATTAAGATTTGTTATCATAAATAGAAACATAAAAGAATATTAAAGTTATTAACAGTTAACTCAAGTAAATGATGCAATTTATAAGTGCGCAGATAGTGAAGTTATATTCATGTTTAGCAGCAGAATATGGGCTCAGAATTCGCCCAACGAATCAAGAGAACTAGATGAAAAAACTAATTGAGATGGAGATCTGATCCAGAATCTAATAGAACTGATTGAAATCTGACCGAGATTGAAATTTAACTAATTTAAGGATAAGGATAGTTTCCTATTAGTATCATGAATATGTATATTCTCGTAAAATAGTTAGTACAAATATCGATACTAGTAAAACCATATGAATCGCAATGATATGGTAGTACAATGAAAACAACATTATCTCTTTGTCATGTTTTTTAAATTATTACCATTTCACAAAAATACATGAAATTCAAAGTTTGTATTTTACATGTTTATACGTATGTTACAGATTTATAACTAATCATTTTTAAATTAAACTAAACACATTAAGCAAAAACATCAGACTTTTGTACAAATCCAGCAGTTACAAGTTTCTGAATTTTTATATCATTTCTCAGTATAGTTGCTTTTAAGGCACTAATTTCGTCTAACTTTTCACTAATACTTTGTTGCAGCCGCTGTAAATGAATTTTCATTGGTTCCACTGATTCTTCTGTCAAACTGTAAAAAGAAGCGTTTTACAGAAGGATACACAAAACCTACCTATCGAAACATGAAAACTACACATGAAAAGAAAATACAGAAAACAGAAATACTAGCAGAATGTACATGCCTTTGTTCCTCAAGTAGCTCTACTTGAAGTTGTTCATTTGTGGTTTTCCACAGTTCAAGCTCTCTCTGCATTGCATCTACATCCTCTTGGAGAAAATCCATCAATTTTCCAAGTGGATTGGCTGCTCTCGTTAATGTCTGTATTGATGTACGTAAACGATCAACTTCCTTACTAGCGATTTCCTTTTCCCTTCTTTGGCCACTCTCCCATTCCTAGAAAATATTCAGAAAATTCTTTTATGGCCAATGTAATTCTTCCTTACAATTTTTGAACGGGAAGTACTTTCATAACGTCACCTCCGAATGATAGGATCAAAGTGTACAAGTCACAAAATGATCAAAATAGGAAACCGAAGTTCATCAGTTTATAACAAAACTAGAGAGGATTCAACAGTACATCTCGCATTATTGGAAACTTTCATAATTTTATAATATGGCATTTTCTGTCCTAATAACTCTTCAGCTATAAATTGTGTAAGTGGTGTTCCAACAGTACACGTTCTCGCATTGTTTCTAATTGATCCTGTGTATTATATTTCTACATAAAAATGCAAGAGCGTTTTCAATCAGCAATTTTTTTCCGCACTGAAACTCGAACTCAGATCCTCCGAGTTAACTCATCCTCAGTCATACCGCTACGCTACAGATACACTGTGAGGTTCGAACTCGGGCCGACGATGTTTAAAAATTAAATTATTTCAACCCAATACTTCCAATATGCAATTTTTGAATTTTTGAAAATAAGGAGAGTTCGTCGAAAATGGGGCTCACACTAAACATTTATCGTCCACTGTTACATACGAGGAGAAAATTTAAAGAAAAAATTTGGGGTGGTATTTGAGATTTTTTTAATTGCATAAGTTTCAGACACAAAATAAGCGAAATTTACTCTTTTTTCTCAAAAACTTGTGCGTTACACTCTTTAAAGGGCTGATTTTTACAGAAAAGTTCCTTTAAGAGAAACGTTTCTATCTTCAATTTTGTTGTTTTGAAATGCCACTTTTTTGCAATTTTCGGAAATTCGAAGAGTTCGTTGAAAATGAGACTAGCACCACATTTTTTCTCTTCGTTTATGAGGAGTTTCTCCACACGTTTATGAGGAGAAACTTTAACAAAAACTAATAGTGCTAAAACTACATTCTTTCTCGCCCTTGGTAAAGGTTATTTAATGCTATTTATACCACAAATTCTCTCCGAATCAGCACATTTCAGTCATCATTACTTCGATAAAAATTCATTACAAATCGTACAACATTTGTTGCGAAAACTTCAATATTTTCAATCAAATAACATAAATTTGACAATTATGACTGATTTTATTAGTACTAAACCATGTCCCAAAAGTTCACCGTTTTCCTGCGCATGATTACATAACTTTCTCTTCTTACGAAAAACTTCGTAAGGTGAGAAAGTAACAATGAGACATTATTCACAGAACCAGCTGCTGCCTCGCGGCGCGGAATACCATTGTTGCATTCCAAAGTGATATTCCCTGAAGGCTAGCAATTTTTCTTTCATTTATTTCAAACAGGTTTTCAATAACTGGTACAGAGGTTGAAACACTGATTTTCGAAAATTGCAAAACTTCAAATTTTTTTCGGGGTCTTCTCTACAATGAAAATATTAGAGATTTTCCCTACATAAAATCTCTTCCATAAAGTTGGATTCTGAAATAATGTCATGTACATTTTTCGAAAATTTGAGTACTTTTCGCATAATTTTGCGTGAAACAGGCAATTTTTAAACATTTCTTTCTCAAAAACGGCACCAATAATTTTGATTAAATTTTGAGCTCTGAGAGCGAATAGCATGCGGGTACGAGAACGGTGCAGTTCTCTTCGTTAAAAAGTATGATTTTGTGAAAGTTCCAAACTTTTCGGCGTCTTCCTACAACTACAAATACGAAGGTACCTTTTTTTTCTTAATGAAATGTGTTCGTCAAAAACAGATCTTCAAATAAAATCACGTTCAGTTTTTCGAAAATATACTCACAAGTATCTTTCTCGTAATCTGGAAAAAAATTGAAATTGTAAATTCGAATTTCCAGCGCTTCGTTTGACGCGGTGTCAGTCTGTAAAAGTAATTTAAGCCGCACTTTGAGGCAGTTGGATATTTTGAATATCCCTTCTCATTGTTTAACTTAATATTAATTAACTTAATATTGCAAATCGTACAACATTAGGTGCGAAAACATAGGTGGGAAAACATATAAAACATTAAGATGCAATAAAAATGCATATTACGTAAGCGTTATAAATATAAATATCGAAAGAATATGATTTCTCGCAAGCATTTGCTCGAGGAGCAAAAAAATAGATGAATAATCTATATAAATAACTGGTGGTGCTACAGAATGGCATAGACTTTCCCGTATTTGTTTTCTATTTCCTTTGGTCTGGGCTAGTTATTTGGGCCTGCCACATGCTCTTGCCAGCTGCCGTCTATCACCACCTTTTTTGACATTTTTTAAGTTTTCGGTTTCCTAATAATAGAACGGAAATATTATTTTAAGAATATTGAAGAACAGTAAAACCTCGTCGTAAATGGCAATTTTCTCTCAAAAAATTTGGAGTCGGTTTTAAGAAAATTGCGATTAAACGCTATTGTCAATGCGAAATAACAGGTTCTTTATCACAGAAAAGTTATAAAAATGTACGAGTTTTCGAAAAACTTCATTTGAAGCCTTTTGCGACACATCCACTCAAAATACAATTGTGTTTACAAATTGCTGGAAAAGTGCATATTAACGGTGTGAAAGATCTTTAAAAAATTACACAAATGTATGACCCAAAGAAAATGACCCAAAATGAACATTACATCTCATTAAAGAGTCCAACTAGCACTATCCGTTCAAAAGGTTTGAAAACAAAATTTTTAGCCTTTTTTGCGAAAATCGCGTTTGGCCGTTTCTGGAAATGCGGAAATTGAGCTAGTTTTCACAGAAAACGGTTGAGTTTTCGACAAACTTTACTTCACATTATTTAAAGCATATAATAATGTGAAAAAATCGCCGCTAATGTAAATATTAACGAGTCAAGTCAAAAAATTACATTTTTGTAATTTTTGAAAAACAAAAGAATAGAGCAATACGGCAGTTATGTCATCTCATAGAGTACATTTTGCACTATCCCTATCAAAAGTTTAAAGAAAAAAATTAGAGCCTTTTTGAGAAAATCTTGTTTTTGTAAGGTTTTAAAATTGCACATATTGCACACAATAGTGTGTGAAAACTACTAATATTTTCAAAACAATTTGCATGCCCTTAAACAAAAAAACTCACAATGAAGAACAAATTTTATTTGAAGGAAAAATCTCTATCTTCAATTTTGTAGTTGTAGGAAAACGCCGAATAAAATTGAAACTTTCACACTTTTCAAAAATTTAAAATCGGACCCATGCCACCTTAATAAGTGTATTTAACTTTTACAAGAAATTTAAAGAAAAAAATTGCAGTCGTTTTTGAGAAAATTTTGAAAATGTCCGGAGGCTTCATGTAAAGTACCCCCAAATTTTGAAGAAAGATTTTCAAAATCGCAGCGCCTCAAGTGGAAATATCGACCGGGGAATATTCATTTTGGAAGAAATCGTACTTATGGTTTAGGCGCTAGTGTTGTTCAGATACACCGAACGGACGGACGGACGTTTTGCTGTCAATTGTTTTTCGGTATCAAGGACCCACAAAGGATTCTGGCTACACCACTTGTTAGAGGATTTTTTCCTTAATTTGGCAACTGGATTTATCCACTTTTTTGTTATCAGGGTTCGGCAATGAATTTTTTGTGTCGGAAATCCGTCATTTTTTCGCGCAGCATCACATAACTTTCCCTAAAACGTATACTACTCCGTATATACGAGAAAGTATTTACTCCGTATGTATATGGGAAAGTAAAAATGAATCGCCGAAATAAATGTAACTTCCGAACGACTGCACCAAATTGGATAATTCTTTTGTGTGTGTGTGTGTGTGTGTGTGTTTGTGTGTGTGTGTGTGTGTTTGTGTGTGTGTATGTGTGTGTTCGTTGTCAGGACAAGTTTTGTATAAAAGAACCTTTTTTAAAATCTAATATATAAAAATTAATATTTGTTTGTTGGTTCGTGTCTAACGCGCTGCCGAACCGTCCAACCGATTGCGATAAAACATTATGAACTTATTGCTAGCACTTGCGGGAAGAACATAGGCTAGTGCAATTATTAGAACTCCATTAGAGGACGCTGCAGCACAAGATAGCGCTTCATTCAAATGCAATTCCCAATCTACCTGAGTTTCATTGTTGCCGGTATTTCCGAGTGGCGTGGGGCGAGGTCAAGGAGGACAGGTCTTGCGCCGCAAGTTGATGAGAGGAGAAGAGAGGGGAAAAGAGAAAGGAAAAAGAGAGGGAAGAAGAGTGACAGAGGGAAAAGAGAGACAGTGAGTGGGGGAAAAGAGACACAGAGGGAAAAAGAGAGACAGTGAGTGGGGGAAAGAGACACAGAGGGAAAAAGAGAGACAGTGAGTGGGGAGAAAGAGACACAGAGGGAAAAAGAGAAACAGATTGGGGGAAAGAGAGACAGGGAAAAGAGACACGGAGGGAAAAGAGACATGGAGGGGAAAAGAGACGCGGGGAAAAAGAGACACGGAGGGAAAAAGACAGAGGAACAAAGAGAGGCAGAGGGAAAAAGAGACACAGAGGGAAGAGAAGACACATAGGGAAATGAGACACAGAGGGAAAAGAGACACACTGGGAAAAAGAGACAGAGGGGGAAAAGAGAGACATAGAGTGGGGAAAATGAGAGGGCGAAAAGACAGAAAGGGGGAAAGAGAGGAGAGAAATAAAAGGTGGAAAAGAGAGAGGAGGAAAGAGAAAGAGGGAAAAGAGAGTGGGAAAGAAAGAGAGAGGGGGAGAGGAACATTTCCACAATTATTTCGGGAGCGGGAGCAACGCGCCGGGTACCAGGTAGTTAGGAATATTTATTGCTTTCATTAAGGGCCTGTGGATCATTCTAGGAGTAATTTCTAAGATTTATCTTCATGGATACGCGCGCGCTGTGGCCGACTTTCATTTTAATTTTAATTATAATTTACTTCATTTAATTACAATTTTTGTTTTATTTGTATTTTGTTGTTTTAATAATAGTTTACTACCGAAAATAATTTTCTACGAACTTTTATTCAATGTACGATAATTTGAGATTAACTTTTCAACTACTCGTTCACTCTGGTTTTTAAGTTGCAGTTTAACAATATGAACACCGTGATATGGCGTGAAGTTCACAGAATACTCACGTCTTGTTTCTAGAACAGCGTTTCTAGTGAAAGAAGGTCGATGTAAATAGTAATCTTAACTTTTGTTTCTCTGGTGTTAATGTAAGGGAAGATGCTTGGAGTCTGTCATTCGAATCTTGACAAGAAATATTACGTTTAATATCATTTAATCGTTAAATCTATTTTAAATTGCACTGATAAAAGACGGTGTTAGTAATGACGGCCGCCGTTGTCTCGAATTAATAAACTAATAATTTTATTTTCTTCTAACACACGCATCGCGCATCGTTGGTACATTTATGTAGAACGTGAATACTCTGAATTCAATGGCAGAGGCCTGTTTTCGTTCACACATTTGAATTTAAAAAAATTGTTTGCGCTTTGTTTCTTAAAGAATGTTTTAAATGGTAATTGATGGTTAAGATAGAAATTGTCATATTAGGATATTGCACAATCATTAACATCGCGAGAAAGTAGGTGCTGTTGTAGCATCACTAATTTACTTTCTCGTTTGTCCTTATGCAGTGTAGAAAAAGTATTGTAATGCTGTGGGGAAAATGGTGAATTTGCGACAGCAAAAAACTTATTTCCAACCCCTGGAAACGAAATAAAAGATAAATCTTCTCCCTGTATTCAGTAATTTACTTCCTCTAACATGGCGTGTAATTAGAATTCATATTTTGTGGGGCCTTGGGGCCGAAAAATCGATTATCGGCAAAACGTGAACAATGGAAGGACGGACGAATTGACGGACGGACGAATTGACGGACGGACGAATTGATGGACGGAGGGACAGGCAGACATTTAGCCTTAAACCGATTTTTCGGTAACAAGGCCTCACAAAATATTCTGACTACACATATTAAAGAAAAGTATTCACTATATTTTGAAAATATAATTATCTACTTACTACTACTTCTACTACTATGGGAATTAGGGTCCCTTGAGTTTTCTGTCGAAAAATCGCCGTCTGTTGTTGGAGCATTGCAAGACTTTCTTTATTGTACTACGTAAATAGTATGCGAGAAAGTAAACATTCTTAACGGTTTTCTGAGAATAATTCTTCCTTTTCACCTGGAAGGTTAAATTGTATTATCTTTTTAAATTTTAGTACTTACAATTTCAACTCTCTTCGTATGTTTATCCTTATCTCCAAATGAAAACTGGCTATCATCTTCCAACTCTTTCTGTGTTTCCAAAATCTGTGCTACTAAATGACCATGCTGCCCTTGGTCTCCAGACGTTGGGACAGTAGGTGCGGTAGGAGTATCCTGAAATAAATATATACTAAGAGCTTAATTTCTTTTCTTTGTAGAAAATATATTAAGACTTCATTTTAAAAAAATCTTACTTGGTCAAGAGATGCTATTAAAGGTGTTTCTTCCACAACAAAATTTTCAAATTCATCTTGTTCTTTAACTGACTCACTGTCAGTGATAACGTTTACTTTGCCAACTGCTTGTCTGCAAATGTACATAATAAAAATATAAAGCATGCATGTCAAAGTTCTAATAACAAACCTACATTCGTATCACGCTAATTATTGGTACACACGTGTGTTGATGACATTCGGTTAGTTTTGTGTGTAATTACTATATAAATCATGTTATATTTGTCAAACAACGGTATTATCCTTTTAAATAAACTTTTTGTCAGGTAATCCATCCCTATGTAGTATTTGACTAGACTCCTATAACGTGTGTGGGTGTGGACATTACCGTGCCACACGGCTAGACCACTTCCCGTGCACCAATTGAGACATACGAGGTGTCATTAAACGCGTCTCGGTCCCCTGTTGGGGAACTGATAATTTGTTTTTCGATCCGGCCATTAGATTCCCAGAAATTGTCAAAAACGTGTTTTTTTCGTGTTTTGGATCTTCGATCTTTGTATGACGGGAATTAAATCAACGCCATCTAAATAGATCTATGTAGGTGGCGTTGATTAAACCCTACTATTCCGTGGTTATTTTCAGTCTACGACACCATAATTTTGTTCCACGAGGATGGCAACACTAATTTTTGACAAATGAGAAAAAAACTAAATGAATATCCTCCGGCAGAATGTGTTGTAATTTCTGAAGTATTTCAGTTGAGAAGTGTGAAGTATTTCATGCGTACTTTGCATAAAGAATTTGTAACTTGCCTTGGAACATTAAATTTAAAGAACGTGAAGTGAATACGAAGTAAACAAGAACTGTAAATATATTTCATAAGCGTGCAAACATCGATTTTCCATTTAATGACTTACGACTTATACACATAAACATACAAAATAGTAACCTTTTAATGCTTATATATATTCAAACAAAAATCAGACAGAGTTTGCGGAGTTTTAAAATCTTAAAATAGGGGACAAAAATATGGTGTTAATCAACTCAGGGGAATCAAATGTAGTTGTAGAAGCTTTTGCGTCAGAATTTTCCGAACTAATGGAGAATGATGTTATATTAACATTAGAGAATAACGCAGAACAACAGCTTACAGGTGATCATTTATGTTCATATTAGAAAACAAAACGTAAAAAAATATAGCTATGCTGTCGCATCATTCATATACCTGTAAGTGTTTTTTTACAGCGATTATAATTTTGAAATTGCAATATGACAAGTTCATTTCCCGTTTGGAGTTAATATACAAGACCATTGAGTGTTGGGAATGTTTGAATTGGAGTATAACATTAACATATACTACGTACGATTCATTGGTAAGTCCAATGCTGGATACCCTAAGAATATATTGGAACAAAGCTACGCATGAAAGAAATGAAGTATGAAAGGAATTTTCAACACATGAATATACTTTTAAAACAGTTCGCAGCGTCGGCGACGCCACATTCAACTAGTAAAACATAAAACGGACAACCGGAAGCCAGATTTACATCACCAGGTTCGTATCCCGGCCGATCTCGGTGGAATTTGCGAAGGAAAAGGTTCGCGTCAGTTTCATTCGCATATGTCTTTTGTTTGCCCCTTATTCCACGATTAATGTATGATCATTCACACGCTGCATCATATCGTTCGTCTTTTGCCCAGGGACGGGGTGGGATCGTAACGATGGCTTAGTGCTTGTCCAGAATTTCTAGTTGATAGTATTTCATGACCGCTGCGGAGCGAGCGATAAGCAATGATGAACGCATACCGGGCGGCAACTCCCGATGGAAACAAATGAAATAGTATGAAAGTATCAATAAATACTCGTATGAAATTTGAAGGGGTCATTTTCCCCAAAGCATTTGTTTTTAGAAAAATCCATATGTCATCCCACAATTCTCCCACCCATCACAAAGAAATTGTAAATTTATGTTTATAAATATTATTTCGGTGATTATTGTCACCAAGTTACATAATAAATATTATTTATCTTTGCCATAAAGAACAATATAAGAAAGATTATATTAACGAAAGGTTCTCATAAAATAGTATCCATCATATAATTATAAATAAATGTTAAAATATTAAATAGAAATAAGGCTGAGTGTTACGCCATGAAGTACAAAAAGAAAGAAAATTAAGAAATTACATAATTACATAGCATTCAAAAATTTAAATAACAACATTATTATGTAGTTTTAAAAGAAATAAATGATATAATGATTAATTTTCAAGCAAGATCATTAAAATAGTACATTAATTACTTCACGCTGGCCGCGGACGAGCCGCGTGACCTAATGGACGTGACCCGTGTGACCGCGGAAGGTCTACAAGACCGCCCTCAACCAGCGGACGAAATCCCTCCGCCCATTCCGTAGCCGAACAGCTAGCGCATTCCTTTCGTAGCTCATAGTGTGCAGAATCCTTATTTTTGAAACCTTGAAGGGCCTAGTTAGCTAACTGACAACGGCAAAATAGTCTAAAAAACGCCATTTGCGCCGATCACATTAATTTTAAAATCTATAAAAATACCACTAATTTGCATGTCAATCAACTGTTGAGTGCACCAGCATCGGAGAGTGCACATACGATCTTCCTCATAGTCTTGTTTATTTTGATGAGAAAGTGAGATTGCGGCGCTTCGAGGGCGTCAGTCTCCCGCCAACAAACGTTGCTTAGCGGCTCTGCATAAGGCGCACAGGCAAATCGCTCAAACTGCTCGATAGTACAATAATGTCTCTGCATGTACGGGCGCATTTTGTCTACACATTATTTTAAAAGAAAGGAAAAAGAGTTCCTTGTAGTACAACACCAAAGGAGACAGCCCCATTGAAACAAGGTACGTATTTTTTTTTGTAACTAGATATAATAAACCATCTTTTGAGTTGTATAGAATGACCTGAAGAAGCGAAGACTTACATTTTGGTTATCACGTCATAATTCCAAGTCCTATGTTAAATAAATTTATAAAACTCATTGTTTGCGATATCCTGCGTTAACTATACAGTAAGTAAATGTTCACTGTTTGTTCTCTGATTCTGAGTGTTTTCATTCAAAGCCTTGTCTTCTCTCCCGGAGGCACCCATGTTCCTGTATGGGACGTCATTCACACGATCCACGCAGTATAAATGTCTTGGTGCTCTGTTTGAACCCTTCCTTCTCTTTACCGTTTGTGCGGAGTAAAGTACAGGTGTTTGTAAAAATGGATTTTTTTAAAACTTACTTTATTTTTCAACATACTCTTGTTCTAGGTCTATGCAAGTGGCCTAGCGTGTTTCCCATTTTTTCATTCCATCAACGAAATAGGTTTTGGTGGGAAACTCTGTTAAATACACGGTCACAGCAGCCATCACCTCATTGTTAATGAAAATTTCGAGAGTACGAAAACTCAAATATCTTAATGATTTCCGAAACAGCACAAATGCATCTTTTTCCTGACTTCTTTACTTTTTGAGGTGATTTCAAAACTTTTCCTCCCTATATTATAGAACAGGGAGAAAAAGTACAAAGGGAAGCAAATTAAAAACTATGCGTGTGAAGACCAAGTATTGTAAGTAAATAAATTTTGGTGTACGTATTAAAGACGGCCATTCCACAAAATCTTCGTAGACGTCGTGCATGACTTTAGAAATATTAGTTGTTTGTTTGTGTGTAATGTAAAAAATTGTTTCCGTTTATTAGCGGTTTATTTTATTGTTGTTCGTGTGTTATAACTTGTATGTAATATTGCGTAGCAGTATAACGATTTTACAAACGACCACTGAGAAAACGCTTCATGGGTATGAAATATTTTTGGTGAAATATTATTTTCACTACTAAATGAAAGTTGATGTTGCTTTACTAACAATTTCCCCCCGAACTCATTAATTTATTAATTCTTGAGATCCTCTATAGGCAAAATGGTCGTCTCACACGAAAAATAAAAAAATGTTCCACGAACAGGGAAAATGAGCTAGCTGGGCGAGGGAATATTAATATAGTAAAAATAAAAGAGAGAGACGGTTTGCAATACCTCGGTTCTTCTGGAATAATTACTTCTCCGCGATCACGTATTCTTGGAGCAGCAGGGCGAGCACTGGCTGGACGAGCTGTTCTTGGGCGAGCAGATGTAATCCTCTGGGCACTTGAAGTTTCGGGCATGTCACTGGAATTGAACAAGCTTTTACAACAAAATAATAATAATAATAATAATGCATGTATGTACAGAGGCAGATTTGTAAACATACAAGTTATCGAAAAAGGAGCCATAGACCACAGTTATATTTTGAACCCACATTATTATCAAGTATATTTTCTCAATCTCCATTATCCATTCGTTAAAGCAACAGATGCTTCTTTTATTTAGATACAATTTTTGTAGCTACTTGTATTATTGGTTTGGTGCAAATGAAATGGCCGGTTTTAGAATTTTGAATTTCTCGCCTCAAATTACGTTTTCTTCTGACAGATGGCTCTGTGAATATGCTGCATGTAAACACACATGTCCTACAGAGGACACATTGCTCTGTGGCCTCTCTGTGTACAGTTTGCTATTGCAGTTTATTGTGAATACAGTATTCTAGTGTGTACGTTATCGGTAATGGAAAGAAAACACATTCGTGGAATTTATTTGTACGAGTTCAAACTCAATCTCACTGCAACTGTGGCATCTCGGAACATTAATGTTGCGTTTGATGAAGAAACAAAAAGTGAAAGAACGACAAGAAGATGGATAAGTGGTTCCTCATCAGCTCGTAGAAACAGACAGGATGACACGATTGGAGATATGACACCTTTATTAAACAAGGTAAAGCCATAAATGCTGACAAATACTGCCATGAAATAGATAATCTGCGCAAAAAACTCAGCACTTAACAGCCAGCATTAGTTAATAGGCCTGGAGTTTTGCTGTTACACGACAACGCCAAACCTTGTCTCTAAAAAAAAAACGGTTGAAAAACTCGCCCTGTTGGGCATTGACATTCTCCCTCATCCTCCGTATTCTCCAGACATCTCACCAACAGATTATCACCTCTTCAGACATCTGGGTGCATTTTTAGTGGGCACACACTTCAAAGAAGAAGCAACAATTAAAATACAATTTATAAAGTTTACTGACTCACGATTTCCATATTTTTTTTCAAAAAGGAATATCTGCACATGTTTCACATTAGGAGAAGTGAGTGGAAATGAATGGAAATTATTTTGTTTAAATATGTATTTTTTTCGGTAATAATAAGTATTGTAATTTGTAATTTATTAAAGACTACTTCATTTGCACCAACCCAATATTAACCCAATTTATTCAAATTTGGCGCCATTCTTGGAATTCAGTCATAATAATTCTTTGGCGATAATTAACAGCGACGAACATAGGCCTGCCTTTCAAACGTCGCGTCTTCGACATTTTTCTCCAAAAACAGCGGGTTACTTCAAAAAGGCTGGGATGTCATTTTTTGTATTTTCTCTAGGAAACGAGGCATCAACCGCATTCAAAGAAGCTCAGTACAATGCGCCACGCCACAGCATCCCGGGTTACTAGACTTCAAAGAACATTATAGGGAATTTGGAAACCTATGAGCTATTTTCCCCTGTTCGTTTCGGTGCGTGCAACAGTAACCATGTCATCGCGCCCGCCAGCCTGTCGCGTGCGCCGCCCGGGCCCACGCCGCTCAAGGAGGCGCACTCACTAGTGCATTCTGAAATGCCACCCTTGCCTTTTTTAGATGCCTTCTGCATTGCAAAATTTTATTGACATTTCCACGTGCAAGCATAAGGCAACCAAAAAGGGACGCAGCACACGGCGCTGCAGATTGATGCAAATCGCATCAGTTAACACTTGAAAACAACAGAATTGAAAATAGAGATGTTTGTCTTAGACGACGTCTGTTGTAAAAAGTCAGCTCTCTAAAAAAAAGGTCATGTACAATTTTTTGAAAAAAATTAAAAAAATTCATAGAAGAGGCAATTTTTTCTGACGCACCTGCCGATTGTCTTGCTACCAAACACGCCAATTTCTACAGGTGTAGCAGCTTCTTTCCTCTCAGCATCTGTAGCATTTGCATCTTTTGGCACGTCTGAATGGACATCATTAACTTCTGCATTTAACAGAAAGTAAAATTTCATTAATCCATAATGCTTGAAAAATTATATATTAAAAATTGCAATACAGTTTCTAAAGAGTGATTAAAAATTAAATTGAAAGACCACACCAGAAATTTTAAAATATATAAAATAAAAAATCAGAAATTAGTACTCGTTTCTTGAAAGTAAAACAATACAGAAAGTCAACACTTGTTATTAAAACATTTCAGCATATTTTGAATAATGAATTTGGTGAAATATTATAATGCTAAAATATTTAATCCTAATATATTTCATTTTGAAAAGTTGGTTATCTATAATTTTGCACAGGAATCAAAATAAAATATTCCAAAATTCCTTACGGATTTCACATACACCTTACTTACTATTTTTCATTACATGGGACATCAAGAGGGAAGAAACCAACAGACGGTGTATAATATCAAAAGAATCCCCTGTCACTCTTATTTTATCACAAAAAGATTTATAGTACATGGTTTTGGAATATATTGTATTGTAACGTTATAGCATTGGGCTCGACCGACAGAACCCCCGTCGTGCAGGGGTAGGGGTGGTCATCTGGGGTCGGGCTGGCGGCAGCCGGACCTCTCAAGTCGTTCCGGTGGGAGGGGTTGTCTTCTGGTGCCGGGCGGCACGGCCGGAGACGGCAGGGGGCAGGCAAGCCGGGGGCGCGTCCCCGAAGGCGGCTGTCAGTGCGCACAAGGGATGATGTGTGACGACAGAATTCGGCCTGCAGATGGCGGCAGGCCCATCCGGTCAAAATCTCAGTAATGAGAACATGTGGGCCGCGGGTCGCCTGCGTGGGAGGTCAGCCACGTGACCTTTCACAAAAGAGGCCAGGGAAGGAACGGCCATTCATTCGAGTCTGAGCCGAATCACGGTGTGGAGGCACAGCTCCGTCAAGCTGGAACAGCCATGTCAGCTCACCGGAATGAAACATGTCTAATGATTTATTGCTAATTAATTGCCAATTAATTGCCACATTTTCGAATTAATTGCCACGTATCTTCAGGGAGAAAAAAGGGTGTGAGCTGGCTTGACGCGACGCCAGCACACACATCAGTGAAATTCGGGTCGCAGGCCCACGGAAACACTCATAATTTATTGCTAATTAATTGCCAATTAATTGCCACATTTTCGAATTAATTGCCACGTATCTTCGGGGCGAAAAAAGGATGTGAGCTGGCTTGACGCGACGCCAGCACACACATCAGTGAAATTCGGGTCGCAGGTCCACGGAAACACTCATAATTTATTGCTAATTAATTGCCAATTAATTGCCACATTTTCGAATTAATTGCCACGAATCCTCAGGGCGAAAATGGGGTGTGAGCTGGCTTGACGCGACGCCAGCACACACATCAGTGAAATTCGGGTCGCTGATCCACGGAAACACTCAGATAATTTATTGCTAATTAATTGCCAATTAATTGCCACAATTTCGAATTAATTGCCACGTATCTTCAGTGCGAAAACGGGTGTGAGCTGGCTTGACGAGAATGTTTCAGTTTTTAACAATTTTTTTCTCATAAACAGCAACGGCAATTAATTTGTGTTTATTATAAAAAATTATTATATAATGTGTATTAATTATGTTCTTGGTTTAGTTCGAGTGTGCTCGTTGGTTCTCTCTACAAACGTATTTGAATTTCTCGCATGGTTGAATAATGTTTCAGTTTTTAACAATTATTTTTCCAGAAACGGCAACGGCAATTAATTTGTGTTTGTGATAAACAATTAGTGTACAATGTGTATTAATTATGTTCTTGGTGTGGTTCGAGTGTGCTCGTTGGTTCTCTCTACAAACGTATTTGAATATCTGGCATGGCTGAATATGTTTCAGTTTTTAACAATTATTTTTCCATAAACGACAATGGCAATTAATTCGTGTTTGTGGTAAACAATTAGTATATAATGTGTATTAATTATGTTCTTGGTTTGGTTAGAGTGTGCTCGTTGGTTCTCTCTATAAACGTATTTGAATTTCTCGCATGGTTGAATAATGTTTCAGTTTTTAACAATTATTTTTCTAGAAACGGCAACGGCAATTAATTTGTGTTTGTGATAAACAATTAGTGTACAATGTGTATTAATTATGTTCTTGGTTTGGTTCGAGTTTGCTCGTTGGTTCTCTCTACAAACGTATTTGAATATCTGGCATGGTTGAATATGTTCCAGTTGTTAACAATTATTTTTCCATAAACGACAATGGCAAATAATTCGTGTTTGTGGTAAACAATTAGTATATAATGTGTATTAATTATGTTCTTGGTTTGGTTAGAGTGTGCTCGTTGGTTCTCTCTACAAACGTATTTGAATATCTGGCATGGCTGAATATGTGGCTATGATGTTTCTTCATATTTTCGCACGCGGCGTCTGGGCAGGGCTTGTGGCGGTCGGGAGCCGGCTCGTCCGTTAAGCCCCCACATCCGGTATGTCTCACTGCCGTGAAAGGCCGCACCCAGGCGAGTGCAAACAAAAGACAGCAAGGGATACATCTGCACTGTGGGGTGGGTCGGTGGGTGGCCATTTGGCGCGCGATCTCTAGCCTCTTGCGTGAGAGAAGAAGGGTCGTCAGAGACAAATAAAAACATTATTATTTTGCACTTTTGAAAAAATAAAAAATATAGAGCAATATGACGTTTATGTCATCTCATTAAGTACATTTAGCACAACCCCTATCAAAAGTTTAAAGAAAAACCTTTTAACCTTTTTCGAGAAAATATTGTTTTTAACACTTTAACCTTTTAACCTTTTTCGAGAAAATAATTGTTAAAAACTGAAACATATTCAACCATGCCAGATATTCAAATACGTTTATAGAGAGAACCAACGAGCACACTCTAACCAAACCAAGAACATAATTAATACACATTATATACTAATTGTTTACCACAAACACGAATTAATTGCCATTGTCGTTTATGGAAAAATAATTGTTAAAAACTGAAACATATTCAGCCATGCCAGATATTCAAATACGTTTGTAGAGAGAACCAACGAGCACACTCGAACCACACCAAGAACATAATTAATACACATTGTACACTAATTGTTTATCACAAACACAAATTAATTGCCGTTGCCGTTTCTGGAAAAATAATTGTTAAAAACTGAAACATTATTCAACCATGCGAGAAATTCAAATACGTTTGTAGAGAGAACCAACGAGCACACTCGAACCAAACCAAGAACATAATTAATACACATTATATACTAATTGTTTACCACAAACACGAATTAATCGCCATTGTTGTTTATGGAAAAATAATTGTTAAAAACTGAAATATTCTCGTCAAGCCAGCTCACACCCGTTTTCGCACTGAAGATACGTGGCAATTAATTCGAAATTGTGGCAATTAATTGGCAATTAATTAGCAATAAATTATCTGAGTCCGTGGACCTGCGACCCGAATTTCACTGATGTGTGTGCTGGCGTCGCGTGAAGCCAGCTCACACCCTTTTCGCCCTGAAGATACGTGGCAATTAATTCGAAAATGTGGCAATTAATTAGCAATAATTTATCTGAGTGTTTCCGTGGACGTGCGACCCGAATTTCACTGATGTGTGTGCTGGCGTCGCGTCAAGCCAGCTCACACCCTTTTTCGCCCTGAACATACGTGGCAATTAATTCGAAAATGTGGCAATTAATTGGCAATTAATTAGCAATAAATCATTAGACATGTTTCATTCCGGTGAGCTGACATGGCTCTTCCAGCTTGACGGAGCTTGGAGGCACCACACATGCGCCAGGGCGGTGAGGAGACGAGCAAGGCTCGTGAGGGCAATCCATGTGTTGGAAGGCCGGTGTGGAAGTTATTCCACGTGTGACGGGGTGTTACGCTGTGTGCGGGCACTTGTGTAGAGTGAGCAGTGAGAACTATGTACATTGTGTAAATAACTATGCAATAAACTTAATTATAACAAAAGTTCAGGTCTGTGACTACCATAATATTCCCAGGACGTCACAGTATGTCAATTTATTCTGAATTCCCTTTATCATATCATTAAGATTAATTTAGAGCCTTCATTAATGTTTGTTGGAAAGTGGTTTATTTGAACACAAAACAAGAAACAAACATGTTTAACTAGGGTACTACTAATATCTCATTGTTCACATGAATAAAATGAATGTAGGTAAAGTTAGGAAAACTGCATCAATGTGTTCAGAAAATTGTTTTGTATTACATATATTCTTGGTTAATACAAACCTAATTCACGCACAAACCGCAAAAGTAGAGGGCTTTTAAAAGTAAGTGGTAGAAGTGTGCGTCGCTAGCCGAACTACGCTCCATGAAGTCACGGAGGGGAAGCGAATTCGAGACGCGAGCCCCTGGCCGAAGGGACAAAAGGCACTGACTGCGACGTGACGAGACTTGACAAAGATAGTATTACAATACTCCATGGAAAGCGCCCAACGCCCGACAAGGGTTCAAGAGACGCGTTTCCTCTACGACAGGTTTGTCCAACTGACGGCCCGCGGTGCCATTATTGCGGCCAGCGATAGGTCGTTAGTCAAAAGTGCAAGTCCCTTGCATCCAAGTCGGGCGAGAATCACGCGCTCTATCGCGGTCAAGGCCTCCTTTAATGTAAAAATAGTAGGTTAAGTTTAGATTTAAGATTTATTTTTTCTAGTAAATTCAGACATTCAAAATCATCCCTTCATGTTTTTCTGCGTTATGCGTAGTATAGTCTGATATCACGCATGGTTTCAATCCCCCCCTGTTTTAGAGCACCTGAGCAAACTGCCGAGATCTATGTAAGTTAGTGAGGTGTGGAATCTTGATGTGTGAAGTAAAGTAAACATGGCCCGCAACCATCTTGAAGATTTTAGTTATGGCCCTTGAGGCCTTGCCAGGTGGACACCCCTAGTCCACCACGACGCCACAAATAAAAAAACAAAAAAATAAAGAAAGCCCTAACTTTGGACATGTCAACAAAAATGAGTCAGTTGTTTTTTATTAACAAATTGCCCCACTAGAACAGAAACCTGCACACAGCAATGGAATTCACAATCAGTATGGAATGATTTATTACGAAAAGAGTCTTCCTTCTATTCACATTCAAAATTATTTTAATATATTGGCAGCAGGAATCAAAAATGTGTCATTTCGTTTCATACACACCATCAACTAAATGAAGAAAATAGGAAATTTTGTTCTCAATTCCTTGAGTCAAACTCAAACAACAAAATAAGATAAATATAATACGTAGATTAGATCAATTCAAACATAAAGACAAACAAGAAAATTCACAGTATGTTTATTTATTGAAAATAGTAGTATTAGGTACATACTTGCAGATTTCTTTTTTCTTTCATGAGGAGAAGCTTTCTTTGGAGAAGCAGAGAGTTGCTCTTGAGGAGAAATTTTCTTTGGAGAAGCAGACTGCTGCGAAAAGTGATATTTATACTTTACTAATGCACATAAAAAATATTACTAGTACATAAAACAAGGATAAATTTAGGAGTGCTGATGTCCAAATATTTCATATTTCCCATCCCCAACACACTCTTAGAGACCACACATTAAAATTAATCTTTATAAGTGAGATACTAACAATATACTATATGATCAAGAATGTATAGTACAGTACAAATAAAAATACTCACCACTTGATTTACTGCATTATCTTCTTGAATTTCATTCTTTTGATCTTTTTCATCTAATTGTTTTGAATGTGACTGCAATGCCTTTGGTGAACTTGGAATACTTATTGGTGGAACAGATTCTTGATCATTTGGTGATACTATAGGTGGGCGAGGAGATGAACTAACTTTCTGTTCATCTTCAACATGATTCGTCTTCTTGTTGTTTGTAGCTTCTTTAGCAGCAGATAACTCAACCCTATAGTGTAAATCACAAGTTTTAGAACTTAATATTCCAGATAAGAAAACCCTAAGCAATTTGAGGCACTAAAATTACCATAAGAACAGAAAAGAATTTGAAGATTGGGTTTTGTTTTTTGAAATTAGTAACTTATAGAGCGTGAAATATGCTGACAGCAGGTGTTACGTGAATGTTTAAAAAAGTGAAGTGTATGACAAAACCAAATAATGTATGGTCAGAATTAGTCAAATGCCTAACTCAATTCGTCTCTTTAACTGACACAATTCTTCTTTGCAATTGTATACTTATAAGGTTTACGTGTTAATGGCATCTGTGCGCCTCAATGCTCTAACCCAATTTCAGTTATTCAGTCTCACATTATCATGAGCATAAATATTGAATCTTTTGTCCGTAGAAATGGTTGAAATATGTCAAATCTGAATCTGAATTTCCTTATGATAAAGGATATCTTTTTTAACATTTATAAGAATAAAAGTTTTGGAATGAAAGAATAACTTCACAGTTCGGCAGAGCCCTTCCTACTAAGATTAAAAATGAATGGATAAAAAATGTAGTGTTAAAATTCAAGTTTTCATTTATTTTGATATTGTTTTCTCTCTCTTTTCACTGATATTGGTAGTGAAATAATGACATTGTGATTGTGAACAAAATGAAGAGCCAGATTTTGTAATTATTACAGAGAGTGGGTAAAATTTTAAACTGGAGGATGCTTTCCTATAGACATTGAAGTGGCGTATTTCAGTAGTTGGTGGTATATTATTAGTTACCTTACAAAAACATATATGCAAAATATTAAAAGGTAGAGCGAGGTAATAGCCAGGAGTGAAACACTGCCACGACTTCGAAAAAATTAAATACAGCGATCTGTAACAATTTGCTGACTGTAATCGCATAATTAACTACTTCCCATAGAAACATATAAAATCGTTATTTGCATTTGGTTCCAGTTGTAACCTAGAGGTCTGTAAATGTGCATGATGTATTGTACTACAGCCGAATATTATAGTCGAAAATTCTTTAATTTTGAGTAATTCCATGTATTGTGTATTTAAACTATCAAAACCAAATACTAATAGGCCCTAATCATAAAATTTGTTCCGAATCATATTTGTGTGTTTTTGTTACGTATTCAACACGCAAACACTTGAACTTTGTCATAGACATGGAAATAAATGAGGTGGCAGTGTTTGACTGTGCACAGTAACATTGCCACTTTGCTTGCTTTTGAAAAATAATAAAATATCTCAAACTATGGAAGCTGTGACTTTAATATTTTTGAAAGCGCTTTGTACTTTTGTGACTGATTATATTGCCAAAATAATAATGAAGATTGATTCAACAATGCAGAACGTTAAAAGAAACAAAGATGTGGCAATGCAACCCCCCATTTCTACAGCAGATCAAGTAATTAAGTTAATTTTCCTGTTATATTTTGTTTTACAAGAATCATTCATATTACGTAAAATACAGGTGGATTAAGATTTCACACAAATAAACAAATTTCTAAAACAAAAACATCAATACTCCAAATCAAAACCCCTGTGGTTTTCAACCACGAACTCTGAAAGGAACGTGACAGGCGCGGCAGGCGACGCCAGTGGTTCCGACCAGAGCGGTCAGACGGTAGTGATCAGGAATGGTTAAGGGCGCTGGTGACGGTCGAGCGCAGGCGGAGCGATCACCAACGCAGAGGCGCGAGTGCAGGCCGAAAGATCACCAACGAGTTACCAGAACTACGGCAATCTCTGCTGCGAAGTTTGGTCTCTGATATTTGTATTAGATTTATGTTAGATTTGTATTTCGAATTCCTGTTTGGTGTTGTGGCAATTTGGCTTCATACTGGCATTATCTCCCGGTTTATTGTAATAGCCTCGATCACGTTAATAGACTTTGAATTTTTGGATTGAAGAATAATTCCCTTTTTACGAACTTTTGGGTGTAAGTGAATGTTTTGCACACAACAACCTCCATTTCATTTATTTAGTTAAAAAGAACCTTCAAGGTACACAGTATGATCAACGCCTTGCTATTGCACGACATACTCAGACTTTTTGGTTTCTTGCTGTTCAGTTTCCTTAGGTGTTTTTGAATTTTTTTCGCTTGATGTTCCAGAGGATTTCTTCTTTGTTGAATCTTTACTTTTACTTTTGTCTCTTGCATGAGATTTAACTTGATTACTAGTTTTTGATTTTATTTTACTTCCTTCCTGCAAATCATTAAATATTTAACATACAAAATAATGTTAGTCATGCAACTTTACGTAATAACATATACACACAAATTTTGTTCGACATGCATTCATAAAATATCTTAGGCTCAGTGATGGTTGGACGATTTACCTCTTTGTGTGTTGATTTCGTTTTTCCTGTTTTTTCTGTCTTAGAAGGCTTTGCTGCATATTCACTACTGTCAAGCTGTCAAACAGTGAAAATCTAAAAAGTTGGCTTACTGTAAAACAGTTTTGACAACTGAAGCAGATAGGTCGTTAAGAAAGAAAGAAAGAAAAAGAAAAAAAACTGTTGGATTCTGAAAAGCAAACTGGGAAACATGAAAGCTAACGGGCTTTTTTTGTAATTTTCTCTCTTAGATTTGAAAGCACTGGTTTTCTCAAACATTTACTAAAACCCCACAACATATTATTACGCACTTATCTGCTCGTAGAGGTGGATATGTTTCAGCTAATGTCCCAATCTAGTTCATTTCCAAATTAGACGGTTTACGTTCACATTATCTAAAATGGATGGAGAGGATGTGAAGTGTACTACGGAGAAGAGGAAAAGGAAAAGTGTGCTAAACAGGGATCTCGTTGTTAGTGAGAAGTTTCTATGTATTAGTTAATTGCACGGGCCAGGCATGTCAAACCGCGCCCGCGCTCCTACAAACATCAGCAACTTCCCCTCACTCCGCTCTTACTTCCCCTCCAAGTCCTGAAAGGGGAGAACACGCGCGCAACTTTACGCGGCGCGCGGCGTGAAATAGTAGCTACATCCCTACATAGTATTTGACTTAACTCCTATACAGTGCGTGTGTGGAGATTTCCGTGCCTCACGGCTAGACCACCTCCCGTGCACCAATCGAGACATATGAGGTGTCATTGAACGCGTCTCGATCCTCTGTTGGGGATCTGATAATTGGTTTTCCGATCCGGTCATTAGATTCCAAGAAATTGTTAAAAACATGTTTTTTCGTGTTTTGGATCTACGAGCTTTGTGAGTATGACGGGAATTAAACAACGCCACCTAAATAGATCTATACAGGTGGCGTTGATTAAACCCCATGATTCCGTGGTTATTTTCAGTCCTCGACACCATAATTTTCTTCCATGAGGATGGCAACACTGATTTTTGACAAAGGAATAAAAATGAAATGAATGTCGCCCGGCAAAATGTGCTCAAAATTCTGAAGAATTTCAGTTGGGAAATGTTTCATGCGTATTTTGTATAAAGAATTTGCAACTTTCCTTGGAACATTAAATTTGAAGAACGTGAAGTGAATATGAAGGAAACAAAAACTGTAAAAATCGATTTTCAATTTAATGTGACTTACAACTTGTAGACATAAACATACAAAGTAGCTTTTTAGATAGATAGATATATTCGCCTTCAGAACAAAAATCAGACCGAGTTTGTGAAGTTTTAAAATCTTAAAATAGGGGCCAAAAATATGGAAGTATTATGTAACTCAGGGAAATCAAATGTAGTTGTAGAAGTTTTGGCGTCAGAATTTTCCGAACTAATTGACAATGATGTTATATTAGCATTAAAGAATAACGCAGAACAATAGCTTACAGGTGATCATGTATGTTCATATTAGAAAACAAAACGTAAAAGATGTAGCTGTGCTGTCGCATTCTTCATATACCTGTATTTTTTTACAGCGATTATAATTTTGAAATTGCAATATGACAAGTTCATTTTCCGATTGGGGTTAATATGCGAAGCCATTGAGTGTTGAGAATTTTTGAACGGGAGTATAACATTAACAGCTACTACTAGGTATTGATAAGTCCAATGCCTGATACTCTAAGAATATATATGAACAAATCTAAGCATGAAAGAAATGAAGTATAAAAGAAATTTTTAACACAAGAATATAGTTTTAAAACAGTTTACAGCGTCGGCGACGCCACATTCAACTAATAGGAAAATATGTTTGCCAGATTTGTTCTATCGAACAACCGACATGAGAATTACGATTCTATTATTTAGTCCTACAATTTATTATTATTTCATTTTTATTTTCTTTTTAGCCTTATATATGACCTTATATAAACATTTTTGCTGAGCGGCAGGTATACGTTTGAACGGAGAGTTGTTTGCTTGTTTTCTTTTAGTGTTATGTTTCATTACAAAATTCAGTTATGTATTGTACGTAGTAAAAATGTGAAATAAATTAAGAATTGTCGTTTATGGACGGACAGCTCTTCTAACAGAAAAATCTTTGTTAAACATTCTAACCTAAATTAGGAAGTTAATGTCAGTCAATAAGTGCACGGCGACTCGTCAACAAATGCACGGCGACTGGTCCGGTGTGTGCGACTATTCAGAACAATGCCTGATCATGGTACCTGGTGGCCACATTGGGAACTGGTCAGTGGCGCATAGAAATGATGCACTCTGGACAGTATTATTACCAAGTTTGGTACTCGTACTATATTTCATTTCGTTTTTATAAATTGTTATGTAGGGAAAGTTACTTATAACCACCATGTATTCAAAAATATCTAGTTTTGATATGTTGGAAAAATCAATGCACGCTTCACTTTTACAATCCAAGAAGTTGGTCCTGTAACACAGGACGAGCAAACACTGGCGTGCGATAACCAAGAATAGAATTTGAATTCATTCAGGAATGGTTGAGGACCGGTAGTGACACAGGCTCTCCGACATCTGCTCTTCCATTTGCACGTTCATCGATAAGAAGAGCGATTTTCAAGTCATGTCCAAAATGTCGGAGTTACAATCCAATGAAATACGGTCCAATCTGAAGGAATTATGATGATACTTGAAACGTATTTTTCGTTTTTAAATTCTATTCTTAAAAAGAAAGCTTCAATGAAGTAGATGAAAGAACGTAGACGCTCTGAACGAAAATGAGGCAGGAAAAACATTCTCGCGGCTTCTACAACACGATCGGACTACGGTGTCTACGGTAGTGGGCTTTTTCTTCGTTTTTATCCACAGTAATAATTTTTTGTGAAAATTACTTATAATTATTATAAATCATCTATAGAAGAATTCCAATAGCACGAGCAGTCTGATGAAGACTAGATGCGGTGATCGGTGAAATCGATGAAATTTTAATTAATTGTTTTATTACTATGCAAAATATTCAAAAATTTATTTCCTAAGTTGCAAATAATTTATGATTTTAAAATTTTATTTTTTATTTATCACTTTCCCAAACGCTCTAAAAAAAGTAAATTCAGCAACTAAGCACTTTCACGTAAGATTCGTCAGTCCATTTCCGAACAAACTTTAGAATTATATAAAAATAGTAAATAATCCCTTGAGTATAAAATTTGGCCATCCACTGTAGGTTAGAGTTCGCTATACAGTGTCTTGTGCTTCAAACTTCGGAGATCATAATTTTCAATCCATTTGGACCTGCTGTCAATTGTACCGCAAAGATTTGTACATATAAGTACATAGAAATCTGAAGAGCTTCAAAACGGTGACAAGATCTGCGTTGCCTTTCGTTACATCAGGAATGGACGATTATTACGGCAGCCCGTGACATGTAACAATGTGAAGAATCCACAGTTGAAATTTTGCATATAAGTCTTTCCAGATGGAAGGTTCTCCGATTTAGGAGGGCAGGAGTGGCCATGCACGTGGATTTCTTGTTTGCGAATAGAAGGTAAACAATAAGAAAGAAGGCATGATTCATTTCCTAAGCTTTTTCAGATCTGGACATGTGCAATCTTAAGAAAATTATGAATGTCTATACAATTGACAAGATACTAAGTTTACTTAACCTTTCGGATCCACCTTATAATTTGAACTTAAGCCTTAACTGAATAATATACACCTAATCAACTATTTATACAAAATTATATACGCCCTAATTATTTTGAGAACAATAAATTAATTTGAAGTATCACTAATAAAACGTCGTAAAACTTTCCGTAGGGAAAATGCAATTTTTGTGTCTTTATAAAAATGTAACAGCACGCGCACGGAATTTTCTTGAGGCCCGGAATTCCTTCTCACCATTTCTTAACTAGTGTAGTTGGATTACGAGTAAAATACTGCAACGAGTGTTATTGACAAAATTTCATTACAAGAAATTACCGCCCCTGTGTAGTAAACACAATTTACAACTACAGACGAACTAAAGACCATCTGATATTACTGCCATCGAAATAACTAAATTCAAGTAGTAACTACACTCGCATCAAGCGAAATGAGATCTCAATTAAACTTGCCTGGATTATAATACATTTGCACAAGGGGCTATGACAGAAACAAGCAAAAATTAACGACAGAAAAAAGTAAAGAAAGGAATGATGCAATACAACAAAGAAGATGAAATTAGAAAAAAGGGTTGAATACAGCACGTTAGTAGACATCAAATACTAGTTCATACAACGATTACGTAAAATAACTGAATGAAATTTACTGTATTTGTCTTCATTTTAACACTTTATATTCAAAGGAAGCAACTCATTTCCTCAAAAGTAGAATTATATAGTAGATAAAATTCTCCAAAATCTCCCATCCACATTTCCGGAACAAAATCGTAGCATCTCTATTAATGAGAGAAATATCACACATTGAGAATGTAGAAATGTAATTTGAAAAACAAACAAACACTAATGGTAATAACCTTTTTCTCTAAAGCTTTTCCAATAGCTTGCAAAAATTCATTGGTTTTAGCAGGCTCATGACCAGCTACTATTTTCGATGGCCGAGCAGTTAATTGAATTCCAGTTATTGACTCTGAAACAAAACAGGACGGAATAATTATTATACCATGAAAACGCCAAATTCAGAGTTAAAATGCTCCGCAATTGGCGTATTTGCATGGAAAGTCTACTGCGTATTATATGAATATGTATTAATCCCACTTACATCATAGCAACCTAAATCAGATCCTATTACAGTTATATCAAAGACCCATTCAAATTACAAGTTAGTTTTTGTTGTAAGTTACATACATAAATACTCTTTGGAAAAAATCATGAGAATTATTTGCTGCAGCCTTTCGACATTCGCCCGATTTGCATAAGTACTCGACATTCAAGTAAGTGCCTCTGGAGAGACGATTGAGTAACAAAACTATACCCTCCCAACTATCAAATACGCAGAATATTTTTAAATGCAGAACACCACATCTGTCGACTTCCACAAAAGTACCAGGACAATTTTTCAGGATAGGCAAGGGAGACAAGATCACAATCTACCGAACTTTACCAAAAAACGTAGAATGTGAAACGGTTCTACTGTTATAGAACGGTCATAAACTAGTCAATTTCTTTTTCCGCTATGTTATTTTTATACAAGAAATAGTGGCATGGGCCGGATTCAGATGACATGTGTTTCTTCTGCTTAGGCCGCTTGAACCCAAGCCTTGGCACGCGTTGGCGGATCTCCGCCGGCATCGCATTCAGCGACCCTGCGCCGCGGCGCCGCGTAGAAGCCGGCAGAAATGACAGCTGTCGTAGGGCGGTGCAGTCCTGGCCTCCGGCCATAGCACGTGGTAAATGTTGCGCGATCTTCATGATCAGTGGCTTCTAGTATTTATTTATTTACGTCAAAAACAGTAGACAGTGGCGTAGGGTAGTGGGGGCGGCAAAATTTCACAATAAATAATAATGTATAGTACATATTTGAATATTTTTCGTTTCTGTCTATATTATATATATGTCTATAATATAGACTAATATCTACTAATATATATGTCAATTAGTTGGTCCATCATTTATGAGACAAATCGTTTCAATAACAGCTTTATATATTAAAAGAATAATTTAAAATTAAATTAAATTAAAAGACTAGTGGGAAATTAGGATTCTTTTAATATATAAAGCTGTTATTTAAAATATTTCTGTCTTATAAATGATGGACTAACTAATTGATATATATATATATATTTTTTTTTTTTTTTTGACCGTATGGTCAAAACACCAGCATTAGGCAAATCACAACATTTGAAAGTGGCGCGCAGACAATGAATCGACCGCGGGGTGAATCAAACAGGACCCGTGAACGAGCACCCGGAACGAAGGATTCGGACGACACATCGAGCGGAAGGGAGTCGAGAGAGAATGGCGGACAGGTAACGAGTGGAGGAGACGACAGAGGAGCGATGTGAGGATGTTGTGGAAGAAATCGGGACTAATCGAGGTAATGTGTGGTCAAAGGAATGAGAAGTGTGACAAACTCAGTAAGGAAAGTGATTAAGGATTGTTATAAATGTGTTCGAAGAGATATAATCACGAAATTTAGTTATAGAAGTGTAACATTGGATAGACACGTGGGCGATATTGCATTTGTGACAAGTCGGCGTAGCTGTGCGGGTGCGGAACCGAATTGTGAGGGGCTTGTAAGCCGAAACTGGAATTCCGACGTGTGGGAAGAGAAATTGGTGGCGGATACAACGCCGGTGTGCTAGAACGAACCGTTAGCGACACGTGTGCAGACGCAGAGCGACGGCGGCGCCAAGGCCATCTCGCGGCAGCGGCCACGGGGGACAGCACGTGGCGTGGCTTCGCGAGGAAGGCAGCTCGTGGAAAGTTCAGATAAGTAACGATAGTTATAAATAAGAATGGATGGGTTCGGATATAGGGAACATGCTGGTTCAGGATGCTCATTGGAGTGATAAAGAAAAGTAACAGGGTCTGTGATGAGAGTGGAAGGCATGAAGTTTCAGAGATGGAAATATCATGAACGGGAATAATAAATGTAAGCAATAGGAACAATCAGAAATATAATATAAAATTGTTTAATTAGTGTTCATTAATGATCTACGATCATCTTGGTAATGTTACTTGTGTTATTAATGTAAATTGTTATTCTCAATAAATCCTTGTCTGTGTAATAATAGAATCATCGAATTCAGACATGCTGATTAAAGTATCCCCCTAAAAGAATTCCTGTACCCTAATGAACCAAAAATTTTATATGTGCATCCCGAGAGACCGACAAGGGTAAGTACGGTCACTATATATATATATATATATATATATATATATATATATATATATATATATAGTACATATTTGAACCATTTCATTTTTGTCGCACCTACGATTCGGACCGATTGAAATGAACACGGAATCTTTCATCACTTATTCTGTGACGACTTTAAAGTACTGAATTTTGTTGAAAATTGTATTGTTCGAGGAGTAAACATTGAATTACTTGAGTATTAAATGTTCGGTTTAACAGAATTATTAAAATGTAGACGAATGAAGTTTTAGTTAAAGACAAGTTTTGTTTTTCATTCTAACAATTATGTTATTTTTCACTAAAAATATAAATAGTTATAGTATTTTTCTACTTCTAATTGGAAGTCCATTTGTGTTTTATATTCAATTCGTTAATAACTTAATCTTGTCGATCATCAAGATATAATCATAAGTGTTCTACACCTGTCGTATCAATGTAAGTGGAATACGTGTAAGAATTTTCGCAATAAATATTATTACATTGTAAAACGTACTATATACATGACGTTTTTATTGGCAGCTTGTACAATACACAATCATTATGATTGTCCTTGCCTAAAAGTTCTTTACAATACCCTTCTTCTTTAGTCTTAGTGGAAATAAGGAGGCGTCGAAATTTTCCTCCACCTCGAGCGGTTGACATCCACGCTACGCCACTGCTAGTAACTGTACTTATCGAGAGGCAGCCTTTTAAAATAGGCCTACTAGTGTAGTATTGTATGGAATTAGTGTATTGTGGCCTGTTTTTAAGAAATACTTTTTCAACGATAAAGAACCTTGGTTCGAAGGAAAAATGTATTATCTTAATCTTTAGTTTGTTGAAGATTCCTTTTTCAAGAAGAACAGAACACTGATTTCTTTATGATCTGAACGACCTCCAAAATCATGAAGAAACATGAAAACTTCTATCATAATTATTTTTTATGTAATGCGCATATTAATATACTGTTATATTTATTACAATTAAGGTGTTAAGGTGCTCCTTAATATACTCGTATGGTGTATATTATAATGGTGTATTAAGATAGCAAATTACGATTCCAAGTAGTTACAATGAACACCACTCAGTTTCGTGAATAGTGAAAAGTAAAAAGGAATTTATTTTGCGACGTACGAATTTTAATTTGTTTCTACAATATTGCGATATTCGCTTACCAAAATGGCTCCGGTCCGAGCACCCTCTGAATCTGCGAAAATGGCAAAAATGGGGAAAAAATGTGATCCCCCCTTTTAACCACATTATTGAAGACGGAGATTTATTTCTCAACGAAATCATTCTTCAAAAATTTATTTTTCAATGTCATTAATATTTTTTCGTAATGTTGGTAGTGTTTGCATAATTTTGAGTAAAATTTTAAAATAATACCTAAAGATTATTTTCTCAAAACCGGTTGCAAAAAATAAAACTTTTAGAGCTAAATGCACTTGGTATAAACGCAATTTTGGTACAACCTTTTGAGTTTTTGAAAATTACATATTTTACGACCTTAAAATAGAAGGGTTCTAAATGCACATTATGAAAAAATGAGTTATCAACACGGTTGGATATTTCAAAAGTACCCATCCAAGCCACGGCTTGAGACCACGGTCACATCAGACTTTCCTGAATCATCGTTTTATCAATCGGATTTACGCCACGGCTCAAGGCGTGGCTTCAAAGCCGTGGTTTCAAAACCACGGCTCACACCAAGACATAGAATATCCCATGACTTTCTTCACTGGACATGGGCTGGCGGACGGGCAGACGGAAAATCCTTTGACGACAACCACTTTTTCAGACTCAAGAAGCCCCAAAATTCTACCTGCATTAGGTTCCCTTTACAACCCATAGAAGAAGAAAAATTCGTTTTTTTTTGGTATCAGAAGGAGTTTTTGTCGAAAATTCGGCACTTTTTGCTGCAGCAATACAATGCATTTTCTACACTACGTATACGAAAACGTTCAAGTGAAAAAACATGAAATAATAAAATACCGTTTTTCGGTCAAGTTGATCTCCAAGATCTAAACCTTCAGATTTCTCATATTTTTTCAATACGAGAGCAAAAGAGTACAAGTTATTTTAAACATTGTATCTCCAGTGACAATATCGCGAAGTTAAAAATAATGATAATTTTTCTTTAAAATCACATCAGCTAATTTTCATTATACGCCAACTTAAAAAATGTAAAGCATTGAGTCAGCTACTAGAGCAGAAGGACCCGCCACACTGGTTAATACAAATTGGTTAATACATATTCTTGTATACTTCAAATTCTGAACTTACTAAAATTGAAGTATAACAACACAGTACAAAAATTTGAAAATTTGTTTTAAAAAGTATACACAGTGTTTGAATACAGTACAACCGTTGCTGTATTTGAGAATTATTCAACTGCCCAATACTTCTCGCCCTCCACAGTAATTTATATGCAAGAAATACAGAACACTTACTGACAGCATCAATCGCCTTCTGGAGAAATGTTATTTTGCTCTCCCTGTCTTTAACATTCTCATGATTTAATTCTTCAGGTGTGAATATTCCTTCTAGGAAACCAGTTTCCCGAATAACCTGAAAAAAAGGTGATTTTCACATAGCACAAACGTTCTCGTACAATATGTAATGGCCACTGTATCTTATAATAATTTTACAGAAAGCTTTACTTTCTAACCATCTTTCCCAAATCTTTAATCGGTCTGTTCGAAGCATAGAACACAATTTCTAATTCCAAATATGTTCACATATTTACTTCAAAATGAAAATTTAACTATTTGCTGCATATATCCCGAATAAAGCATGAGAGACCGGAAAAATATGTAGTACGAAACGTCAAAATATGTATATGAATATGTAATGAAAACAGTACGAATATGCAATAAGTATGTAAAATCGTATATAATATGTAATATTAAAATACTCTAATTGTAAAACTCATTTACATAATACAAACTTACTTTTATAAAAAAATGTCCTATAAAAATTTTAAAAAACAATGCTAACGTTTTAAAAATCTCTTGAAAAGCACAAGTTGATGCACACTTGCACTATGCACCTTTCCCATCAGTAGTAAAACCTTCACCAATTTTTATTCAGGAATGTGGTTTAGCATCCAGACTAGACGCAATAGAAGCCATCGTACAAAACTGGCGAAATCTACGACCAGCAAACAATTACTGCAGAGTGGAATATTCTCATCAAACTGTTACACGACGGCGATAACCAAAGTTCCTTGGAAATTAAGGTTCAAGGTCACGAAACGCGGCGTCAAGATACTTTTCACTCCTAAAAGGGAGAATGGTCTCACGCTGACGCGCACTTCCGGCCACTGAGATAACTGAAGTAAGCGCGTCCGACTGTTTGAATATACGACCGCGTCTTCACGAAGCGTACGACGAGCAGATTTTTTATTGAAAATACTTCTTTTTATAAAATATCTATGAAAATTGATAGAAAAAAGAAATATGTTGAGAAAATAGTGAAATATGTACAATATTTCATTTAGTGCCAAATGTGTAAAAATATGTAACGAAAAAGTTGGATATTATGTTAGAACGGCGACAATTCGTCAAGATTAAAATGTTTAGAACGGTAAATAGAAAGACAAAAAAATATGTAATTACATAAAAATCCGGTCTTTAAGCATGACTATCAAAGCTAGAATCTTCAAAATGTTTAAGAAATGGTTGTCATAGCAATAATAATTTATAAAATTGTCAATTATAGGTATCATATGGACAGGAGAAGTACACAATTAACATTAAACACATTAAACTGTCCCCTTCTGTGTATTTTATCATGGTAAGTTTTTGAAACCACATTCATTAGAGATAGTGCATCATCGTTCTCAATTGTATACTTTCACTACCTCTCAGTCGGGGTTATGAACAAAAGCGCAGTAACGACGACAACAACAATAATAATAATAATAATAATAATAATAATAATAACAACAACAACTCCACCTAGGGAGTACACGACCTTGCAGTTGGTGGTGGAGCTTGAGTACCCCCATGAGTCTGAGAGCTATGTCAGTGGTAGCCTAGCTACTGGTAGGGCCTCCCTTGCTGAATAGGTTGAAGGTGAGGGGTCCGACGAAGAAGTACTCCATTTTGAGGAGAGTGGGAAGTAAGTAGAGAGGGAAGGGTCATGAACCTTTGGACTTCCTGTTATCGGCCAATGGAGGGTACAGGAGAGAAACTGGGTTGGCACACCAGGCTACTGATTGGAGTGGAGGCCCGAACCTTGCATTAGTCAGCGAAGGAGGCTGCTTTCAGCAGTCAGTGAAAATCCCGTGGGGTTTAGTAATGCCGATTGGCGATCGGAGGGACCCCTTGCTGGGCCCTGCGGGGGGATGCCCCGAGGCCACTATGGGTCCCAGTAACGAATGGCAGGAAACAACCCAAAGGTTAAGTGTGATCTGTGAACTCGAATTTGCTACCTGCGAATCTTCACTTGAAACCAATGAGCAAAATGGATAGAACAAGCAATGTAATGAACCTTAACGTGCCTTGTTCTACCAATGTCCCATACCTGTTCAGAAACCGAGCTAATGTCACCTTGTCGACATCTGGCCATCCCACGGATGTTAGTCCCAGGGACCCAGAGCCGGCAGTAGCTCGAAGCCATCGTCAGAGATGGACACGGGATGAATTAAAGGAGGTGATGTGGTGCTTTTACTAAGCAAAAGCGAAAAATGGGGGCTCAGAAATAGAAGTTTTTAAGATATGGAGAGAGCGGAACCCACATGTAAGACCTACCCTAGACTCAAAGAAGCTTTCCAGTCAACGACGATACATACTCAGCAGTGGAAAATTCACAGCAGAACAACTTGCAGACATCCAGAGAACCGCGGAGTATGTTCATCGATCAAACTATCCACATGACGAACATTTAGAACCATCTAATATCCCTGAAAACGATGATCCCCTTCAAGGTTCATCTCTTCCAAATGAAACATCCGTCAGTGGTGAAAATTCATCTGGCCATGAGTCACACGATAAGGAAATGATGCGGGACCTCCTCCGACGCGAGATAGAACGAGTTCGTCTACTTCCATTCGAATCTCGTGCACCGCTGCGGAGAATTTACGAAAATGCTAAAGCTAAGAGAGTGAAAGAAACAGCGAATTCTGTCTTAAATGAGGTTGTACAGACCTCAAGTAGAGATCTAGATATTACTGAAATCAATCACACCCTGTATGCAACTTGATATCTAGTATCTCAGATAATCTTGGGGCCAGCCAAGAACACCGATGGCCGACAGCCAGACAGAGTAAAAATCTCCGTACCTCCATGGATGAAAAGAATTATGAAACGGATAGCCGACACACGGCGACAAATATCACTCCCAGCTGAGGCATCTTCTAAGTCAAACCACACGCATAAAGTTCAACAAAAAATACTCCATGTTGAACAAAAATACCTAATTGACAATGACACAACAAGGCTAATGGTAGCTGAAAAGCTAAAAGAGAAAATCCAAGCATGGGCTCAACGAATAAGACGGTACAAACGTAGAGAAGATTTCCGTGTACAGAACCGGTTGTTTGAAACAGACGCGAAGAGATTCTATCGCAGTCTGACTCAAAAACCGAATGGCAATGCTGCCCCTCCTTCAAAAGATGACGTCGAAACATTTTGGTCAGGAATATGGGAGGAAACCAGATCCTACAACAAAGACGCATCGTGGCTCCAATCTGAAGTTGATGCTGCCAATGGACTCGTGGAAACAGTGGAACATGTTCAAGGATTCTCGAAAGAGGACCTATGCCAAACAATTAAGAATATGGGAAACTGGAAATCCCCTGGGGTTGATAAGATCCAGATTTACTGGATTAAGAAATTAATAGCAGTACATTCTCATCTAGCAAAGGCTGTTAATAAAATTTTAGAAAACCCTAAGGAACTCCCCGAATGGCTCACTCGCGGCATCACGTATTTGCTACCCAAAGGAGGAGACAGCACTTTGGCGAAGAACTACAGGCCAAATACTTGCCTGCCAGTAATGTACAAACTTATAACTGCAGCCATAGCTGACAAAATGTACAGGCACCTACAGAAGAACCATCTGTTGCCAGTTGAACAGAAGGGATGTCGTAAAGGTTCCTGTGACTGTAAGGAAATCTTGCTTCTGAATAAAATAATTTTGAATGATGTAAAGAAACGAAAACGTAATTTAAGCATGGCTTGGATTGACTACCAGAAGGCCTTTGACAGTGTACCACACGATTGGATTTTGAAGACCCTGGAGATCTATCGATTTCATCCTAGACTTGTTGAGTTTTGCAAGGCTAGTATGAACTCGTGGAGCACCAGGTTACTAATCCACAGCGGAAAGGGAGTAGTAGAAACAAGAAGTATTCAGATTAACAGAGGAATTTTTCAAGGAGATTCACTATCCCCTCTGCTGTTTTGCACTAGTTTGATTCCTCTATCGAGACAGCTGTCGCACACTGACTTTGGTTACAAGCTCCATGGTGACGAAAGGCCTGTATCACATTTATTTTACATGGATGATCTTAAAGTGTTGGCTAAAAATTAAACAATTCTCTCCCAAATGCTGTCTGTCGTCAATGATTTTAGCAATGACATCTGCATGAAGTTTGGTCTTGACAAGTGTACAAAAGCCAACTTAAAAAGAGGCAAAATGACCACTTCAGAGAACATTGAAGTTGATACACACACTGTGATTCAAGATCTTGAGCCAGGTAAAACTTACAAATATCTGGGCATCGAAGAATGTGAGACAATCTCGAACGACACAATGAAAGAGAGAATTCGCAAGGAGTATTCCTGGTATTCAAGGACTTGTCCTGCAGTCTGCTCTAAACTCAAGGAATAAAATATCAGCAATAGGTAGTTTGGCGGTGCCTGTAGCCGAATACAGTTTCGGACTAGTAGACTGGACTGAGCAGGAAATTCGCACCATGGATCGAAAAACCAGAAAACTGCTTACAATGCATCACGTTGCCCACCCCCGAGCTGATGTACATAGACTTTATGTGTCACGTAAGAAGGAGGAAGAGGCCTGAGACAAATTGAAGCCTCCTGGCACAATGCAATAACCGGGATGGGAAAGTATGTAGTCAGCCATCAAGACGACCCACTAATGAGGCAGGTCATGAAATCTGACCGAAGAATGGGAAACAGAGGCATTGTAAGTGTAGCAAGAAGCATTGCGAACAAGACTATGCAAGACACCCAGAATGACAGTGACACTGAACTTCTGATGCTACTTAACATGAAATTTGAGACAACAAAAATGTTAAAGAAATCGTGGCGTGACAAACCACTCCACGGACAATATCTGAAACGAATGGACAAGGTGCAGATCAATAAAGATCAATCATTTATGTGGCTTAAAAGGGGAAGAATGAAGCCAGAATCGGAAGCACTTGTAATAGCTGCCCAAGATCAGGCATTGAGAACACGACATTATGATAAAGCGGTTCTCAAAATTTCCCAAGATACTAAATGCCGCATTTGCCAGGTGCAAGTAGAAACCATTGATCATATTGTCTCAGCTTGTCCAATCCTGGCAAAGACACGACAGGGTGTGTAGTTACCTCCACTTGCAGATCTGTACCGCCCTCGAAGTTCCGAACACATGCCCCAAGTGGTACGAACACTCACCGAACCGGTGACGTCTGTTGGATTGTGTACGATATTGTACGACCAATAAATTCAAACTGATCGCACGATAGCGGCAAACAAACCGGATATAGTCATCCGGGATTTGGAGAACAAATCGTGTTTACTTGTCGATGTTGCTATACCTTGCGATCAAAACGTCGTTACCAAGGAGGCAGAGAAACGTCTTAAATACAAGAGTTTGGAAATCGAGATCAGCCGAATGTGGGGCGTAAAAGCAGAGGTCGTGCCGATAGTTATCAGAGCTCTGGAGTTTGTTCCGCAAAATTTGAGTAAGAACTTGTCTAAACTCCCAGGTAATCCAAAGGACTGGGAAGTGCAAGAAATAGCTTTGTTTGGAACAGCCCACATTTTGCGCAGTGTTGTAGAGGCACCGACAGTCCTTAGATCTACTCCTTAGGTAGCTGGTTACAACCTGGAGTAGATTTTATATTCAGCCGACTCATAACATCTTTAGTCGTGATGTAGTGGAATAATAATAATAATAATAATAATAATAATAATAATTCTTGCTGTAAAGAGTAACAGACTAAGAAGATATCGTGAAAGTAACCTTCGTAAGAAACAAAATAAACTCTTCCAGACAAATGAAAAAAAAATCTACCGCTCTATCCAGATGAATAATGCTCAAGGACCGAACCGAGGTGAGGTGCCAAATGCTCAAGATGTGAATAAGTACTGGAGAGACATATGGACACAAAGTAAACACCATAATTTAAACGCAGGATGGATCCAAACTGTGAAAGATGAGTACGAAGATGTACCCGTGATGAATGACCACTGTATACATATTGAAGATGTTAAAAGAGCGATAAAGAAAACTCTGAACTGGAAGGGAACCGGGAGAGATAATATTCATAATTTCTGGTATAAGAACTTTCCTAGCATTCACAAAACAATGGCAGGGTTATTCACAAAAGCCCTGAAAAATCCAGAAGCCCTACCATCATTCTTAACTTATGGATTAACTTATCTTATCCCGAAAACCAAAATTCCCAGCTCTGACCCCGGGAAATATAGGCCTATTACATGCTTACCAACATTATACAAAATACTAACTTCAATAATAACAGATAAGATCTATCAGCACCTTGAAGACAATAACATCCTGGCCGAGGAGCAAAAAGGTTGTAAAAGGGGGTCACAGGGCTGCAAGGAACAACTCATTTTAGACGCGGCAGTCTGCGGACGTGTAAAAAAACAGGAGGGACGTTATATTGATTATCAAAAAGCCTTCGACAGCATACCTCACTCCTGGCTAATTGATGTACTCGACATGTACAAAATCGACCCATTGGTTGTATCGGTTTTAAAGACCCAGATGCAAAGGTGGACAACCGGATTACATATTTGCACGCAAAATGATTATGTTCATGCAGGAGATATAAGTATTACACAAGGAATCTTTCAAGGAGATTCTCTGAGCGCTCTATGGTTCTGCCTTGCTATGAATCCTCTATCGACTTTATTAAATAATGAACAAATGGGCTACAAAATCAATAGCAAAAACGAGCATGTACGCTTGTCCCATCTTCTGTACATGGACGACTTAAAATTATACAGCTCCACAAAAGAAAAGCTTAATCATCTACTCGACACCACTGCAAAATTTAGCAGCAACATTGGAATGCAATTCGGTGTTGAAAAATGTAAACTAAATGCAATGCGGAAAGGAAAGTGGCAACATCAAATGGATTACATCCTTGAAGAAGGAAACGATAAACAAGAACGAATTCTTGCCATGAATCCTGAGGAATATTATAAATATCTTGGATATTTACAAAGATCTAATGTTGACCAAAAAATTACTAAATCCAACATATCCCAGGAATTTAATATACGCCTGAGTAAAATTCTGAAAACTAAACTCAGTGCTGGCAGGAAAATTAAATCTATAAATACATATGTAATTCCAGTGCTGACCTACAGCTTTGATATTGTCAGATGGACACAAACCGAACTGGATGCATTCAATATGAAATTTAGAGTACTGTGTACCAAATTTAGATGTCACCACCTTAACAGCGCAGTTGAGAGATTCCATCTACCTAGGTCTCTGGGAGGACGGGGCGTCATAGATATTGTGAATCTCCACTACCAACAACTGGAGAGACTGCGCCAGTACTTTCAAGAAAAGGCTAACCGAAGTAAGATACATCAGATTGTAACATACATTGACCGGAAAATCACACCATTAAACTTGAATGATGAAAAAATGAATCTACAAGAACGAATACAGCCAATCTACAACAATACATACCAATGAAATGAAAATCAACAACTGGAAAGAGAAGCAACTTCATGGACGCTACCCGTACCAGATAGAGGGAGAACTGATGGATCGTAAGGCATCAATAAAATGGTTGTGCATGGGAGAACTTTTCGCTGAAACAGAGGGCTTTATAACAGCTATTCAGGATCAAGTAGTAGCAACTAAAAACTACCGTAAATTTATCCTGAAAGACACAAACGTTCGTGAAGACAAATGTCGACTATGTGGAGAACAAAGAGAAAATACAGACCATATTGTCAGTGGATGCAGTTCTCTAGCATCTTCAGAATATACAAAACGACATGACGACGTTTGTAAAGTGGTTTATCAGCAACTATGCCATAATAATAACCTTTTGATGGGTAACAGAACACCATATTACAAATACACTCCTGAACCAGTCATTAACACAAATGATCACAAAATGTACTGGAACAGGTCCATCTTAACAGATAGGTCTGTATTATGTAATAAACCGGACATTGTATGGCATGACAAGAAAAAGAAGGTGTATTTGATCGATGTCGCTGTCCCGCTAGCTCACAATATCTCAAAGAAAAGGAGTGAAAAAATTCTAAAATATCTTCTTCTTCTTGAAGTGCCGTCTCCATTACTGGAGGTTGGCGACCACTTCCCCGAACTTTTCTCTGTCTAGTGCCACATGGAACAACTCAGAAGCACTCGAGATACCTGTCCATTTTCGGATGTTTGCCAACCAGGACATCATCCTCCTGCCGACTCCCCTTCTACCCTGAACTTTCCCCATCATTATTAGTTGTAATCGTTCATATTTGGGGTTTCTAAGTAAATGACCAAGATACAATGTTTTTCTAATTTTAATCATTTTTAATATCTCTCGGCATATACCATTTTTCTCTAGTATGTAATCATTACGAACTTTGTCAGTCCAGGGGATTCTCAACATTCCATGTTTCAGCACCATATAAGAGAACATTTGCCACGTAACATTTTGCCATTCTCCATCTGAGGATAAAACTCAAGTCTCTGCTACATAGACAATTCCTCATTTTGTTGAATGTTGCTATTTCAATTCTCGTTTTTATTTCCAAATCTGATGTCCACGACTCATTTAAAATTTGTCCCAAATATTTATATTGAGAAACCTGCTCAATCGGTCGATCATTGATAGACAGTTGAAATGGTCTTCCACCTTTCTTACTAATTAGCATGTACTTTGTTTTATGTACATTTATTTCTAATCCATAATCTTTGCAAGCTCGATTTATTCTGTTCATTATTTCTTGCAGATCCGCAGCAGATTCTGCCAAGATTAGTGTATCATCTGCGTAACGTAGATTAGAAATAGGAATACCATTCACTTTTACTCCCAGATTACAATCCTGTAAGGCATCTTTAAAAACATGTTCAGAATACAGGTTAAATAGCAATGGAGACAGAATACACCCCTGTCTAACTCCTTTTCTCACATCCACTTCCGCAGTAAGGTGCTGATCAACTCGCACTTGAGCAGTTTGTCCCCAATACAAGTTTTTTATGATACGTATATCTTTTAAATCTATATTAATACTCTCCAAAATATTCATAAGCCTATCGTGTTTCACATTATCAAACGCCTTTTTAAAATCAATAAAACATAAAAATACTTCTCGACCTTGATCCAAACATTTCTGTACTAAAACTTGGGTGGCAAACAGGGCTTCTCGTGTACCAAAAGCATTTCTAAAACCAACCTGTGTATTTCCTATTTCATCTTCTACTCTTCTCCAAATAAGAGCATGTATGATGCGTAAAAATATCTTGAGTACATGGCTCATCAAACTTATCGTCCGATAATCATCACAACTTCTTGCCCTAGCTGTCTTTGGAATCATGACAAATACAGATTTTAGCCAATCAGTAGGTAGATACCCAGTGTCATATATATTGTTAAAAGGATTTGTAATTTTAGCAATACTCGCATCGTTCAAAAGTTTTAAAATGTCTACGTTGATGGCATCCAAACCTACAGCTTTGCCATTTTTACCAGCAATAATGGCTTTTTGAACTTCTTCCTTGAGAATATGTGGTCCAGTTTCGTCTATTAACTCAGGCAGTGCATATTCTCGATCATCATCAAACAATTTTTCTATGTAACTCTTCCAAACATCACATTTGTCTTCTTTACTAATTGCAGCATTCCCATCATCCTTCAGAATCTTAAAGCAGTGCTTTCTTCTGCATGTATTAGTAATTTCTTTGATTCTTTTATGGAGGTTAAAGTCATCATACATCTTATTTAACATTTCTATCTCCCTACATTGTGAAGCATACCATTTTGCTTTCGCAGTTCGGATTTTAGATCTTATCTTCTTCTGCAATTCCTTGTACTTCTCAAGATTACACTTTTTCATCTTGCGACGCTCAGTCATCAGTGACATAATTTCATCGGTCATCCAATTCTTGCGCGGCTGTTGCTCTTGCATCAAGTTATTTTCCGTAACTTCATTGAACACCTTTTTAACTCCTAGCTACGTTTCCTCTATAGTAGTGTCCTGTACTTTACATATTTGTTCATTGAGCTTCCAAGAGGTTTCTTGGACCACATCATCGGAGTTCAACAATCTTAAATTCAATTTCCTGTTTGCATTATGTGATGGACGTCTTTTTAACCCATTATATCCCAGCGTATGATATATCATACGATGAACATCACCTAATAAGTTTTAATACAACTCGTATACAATTTATTTTTTTGAATTTAGTACGTTAATTTGGGATTGGAGAAGGTTTGAATTAAGCACGGAAACAGCGATCATGTTGCCAACTATTATTTTGTAGTATCAACGAATTGTTGAATGTCAGGATGTCTTCCGGATGCAACGCGGGAACGCAGAGGTACAAATTTTTACCATTTTATGCCAATAAATGTAACATATTTAACTATTTTTGGGTCATATATAGTTAATTATCTTAAAAAAAGAGATTGGTATAAGAAAATTATAAATAAATTGTGAAATGACGATATGACGTACAATTACAGTTTACGTATGATTTATCATACGTTGGGCACTAACGTGTTGTGGAATGTTTTCACAGGCCCGAGTATCTGCGAACGAGTGAAGAGATTTTGAATGCTCTCATTGACATTGATGAGTGTGATTCAAGTGTTGCAGAAGAAATTGATAATGCTGAAAGTTTGGAAATGGTTCTATTGCCTCCTGCGGATGGTGCAGATAGCGATCAAGATGATGCTCGCAGTGATGAAGAAGGAAACGTATCAACGTTTCAAGATATCGGAAAAGGAGTTTTACAACAACGAATGGAAGTGAGATGTGTGTCAGAGGGAAATAAGCATGATATAGATGTTGAACGCCTTGCAGGATCTAATAGAGAAGACTGTCGTAAAGGTGAAGGTTCACGAAAAAAATAAAATAAAGCACGCACGGGCTAAAACATCTCGAATGTACACCCAAAAATTTTTAGATCCTACTATCACGTATTCGGAAACATCTGAAACAGTACCTTCTGTAATAGAAAAACTAAAGTATAACAAAGCAGCACCTATAGATTTATTTCGAAAAATTCTTGATGACGAAATTATTGAACATATTGTCAAAGAATCGGTAAAATATGCTGCCCAAAAAGGTTTCATTATACAGTTGTCTAATGAAGATGTTTACAAATACATTGCAATTTTGATCCTATCGGGTTATTGTAGAGGGTCGCATCGTCGTATGTACTGGGAGACACGGCCTGACACCAACAATGCTTTGGTACAAAACGCAATGTCGAGGAACAGTTTTGATTGTCTCCACAGATTTTTTCACGTGAATGACAACAATACCATAGATAAGCATGATAGAATCTACAAAGTTAGGCCTCTCATCACGCATTTCAACAGCAAATTTCAGAAATTAATTTTACCTTTGGGGAAAATGTTTTCTTTAGACGAAGCTATGGAGCCATATTTTGGACACCACTCTATGAAACAATTTATTCGAGGGAAACCTATTCGGTATGGTTTCAAATTGTGGTGTCTCTGCGTCTCAAATGGCTATTTGATAAGATTTGAACCATACACAGGAGCCAGTGAAAGGGAACAAGGAAAATCTCTGGGAACATGTGTAACCGAAAGACTTTGCTTTGATTTTCTTCCATCCGGATCAACAGTATATATTGACAATTATTTCAACTCCCTTCCTCTGTTAAAATCATTGAGAGAATATGACATAAATTGTGTTGGCACAATTCGAAATGATAGAATAGAAAAAGCTCCTCTAAACGAAATGAAAAAGGATCCTCGAGGAGAATACCAAGTACTTCAAGACAGTGAGAATGCCGTAGTACTTGTCAGATGGCGTGACAATAATGTTGTTACTCTAGCAACAAACAAAAGCACTGATGATGTTTTTGGTTTGGGAAAATGCTTACGATGGAGCAGAAACCAAAGAAAGAAAATAAGTATACAACAGCCTACATTAGTTCGCGAATACAATAGAGGAATGGGAGGTGTTGACCTCTTTGATGGTTTACGAGCCCTCTACCGCATAAGAATTCGCTCAAAAAAATGGTACTGGCCACTTGTCAGATTTTGCATCAACGGGGCTGTTGTTAACAGTTGGCTATTGTACCGAAATATTGATAGCACTATTAGTCTTCTAGAATTTACAAGAAGAATTGTTCTTGCTATTCTGACATGCCCTAATATTGAGAAACCCCGGGGTGTACGTCCCAAAACATCAAGAAATGTACTTGATGAAATACGGTTTGATGGAAAAGATCATTTAATTGATGAAGGACCTACTCAACGTAGATGTGGAAACTGCGGCAAATGTACAAAATTTCTCTGCAGAAAATGTAATATCGGTCTTCATCCTAAACAATGTTTCTTTAAATACCATGCATTGTAAACCAATTCATATGAAATTAATAATTTTGTGAACCTTTATGAAATAAATATATGCATTGCATTAGGAATCTACTTTACTTAAAATAGCCCTTGTATCCCAACGTATGATATATCATACGCTCCTAAAATTATTCAAAAATCTAACATTTTTTAAAAAATACATTGTTTCCACGTAAAAAGGTATCAGAATATGTTTATGAATGAATATAGTTGCAAAATTCGAAAATTTTTAATTTCGGGATATAATGGGTTAATCTTATCCTTATATTCGCCACAACAGGATTATGATCCGAGTTAATGTCTCCGCTCGGATATGTTTTGGCACTCTTCACAGCATTTCTAAAACGTTTATTGATCAGAATAAAATCGATTTGATTACGGACAATATTGGTGTCCTTGTCTTGAGATATCCAAGTATATAAACGTCTTTTGGGCAATTTAAACCATGTATTTGCAATCACAAGATCCGAATCTTGACAAAACTCGATTAATCGATCGCCTCTCTCATTTCTAACTCCAAGTCCATAATCTCCCACAATATCAAGAACTCTTCCTTCACCTAATTTAGCATTAAAATCTCCAAGATAGATGTTGAGATCTTGTTTCTTTATTGATCTAGTAATTTGGTCAATATCCTCATAAAACTTTTCAATTTCACTATCGGATTTGTCAGCAGTAGGAGCATAGACCTGGACTATATTGATATTTATTGGATTTCCTTTTATTTGCAGGAGAATGCATCTATCTGAAAGTGGGACAAAGTTAGTTACTTTTTTTGCCAGTTCCTTTTTTATTACAACAGCTACCCCATTAGGGTGCCCTTTAGCATTGCTCCCAAGAATAAAACATCACAACATCCTCTCTTATACATTTACCTGAGTCTGGCCATCGTACCTCGGAAATACCAAGTATATCAATATTCAGTCTTTCCATTTCCAAAATTAGATTATCCAGTTTTCCTGCTTCATAGAGACTTCGAACATTCCATGTACCCACACGCACCTCCTCTTTCAAATTGCGAGTCCAGAGATTCTTCGCACCCCTGTCCCATTTAAGGGACGCCGGTACTCAGGGCCATTTGTATTAGATGCACTCGCCATTAAGAAAAGTAGGTGGAAGTGGACTTCCTCGGGAGAATAATGCGATGGTTTCCCTGCTTGCCTTTCGCATCGCAGTTCCGTGGCCGCTACATGCGTTATGTGCACGACGCCCACGAATATCCGGATGAAGCTGCTTCCAAGATCCTTCCTGGGCACCACCACCCAGTACCGTTGTCCCTGCTGCCAGACAACAGGGTAGACAAGGAGAGAAAGAACGATGTTCCTTCCGCCTTCATCGCCGTTGGGATATACTCCTCTTCCGCCTTCTAAGCCGTTGGACATCTTCACTATCAACGGCTTTCCAATCTGGATCGTCGTCTTCTGTGATGTCTTCTTTCTTCCACGTCGTGGACTATTCTTAGCTTCCCCTCTCCTCTTACCTACTGGCAAGCTAGACAGTCTAGGCTTCTCCAGTTGGTCGTCTGGGTCATCGGAGCTTGAACCCCCCACCACCACCACGATAAGGTGATAGTCCACGGAGGGGACCCCGTGGACTATCACCTAAAATATCAACCATTGGCAAATGAAATAAAGGATATTTGGAGCGACGTAGAAATGGTGACGATTGTACCAATTATTCTAGGTGCCACTGGTGAAATTCCGAAGTTCCTTCATGAATCCCTGGCTGAACTACAACTGAAGAAGGGGCTATACATCCAACTGCAGAAGATTGTCATACTAGACACATGCAACATCGTGAGGAAGTTTCTAAACCTTGATAGTTGATCCAGTGCTGATTACGACAGATGAATCGTGTATCTCTTGTTCATGGTAACCGAGATGCATGTGTGGAAAGAAGTGAAAAGCAAAGAAACAATAATAATAATAATAATAATAATAATAATAATAAAATTCAGATGTTTGAGATCCGCACAATACACCAGTCTCTTAATTACGATGGTCATTCTAATAGAAACCGGAACTTCGTTTATTTGTCTCGCTCATTTAAGTGATCAGCGTGGAGTCCCCGGGAATCTGCGACGTGAAAATTGAGATATAGCCATGCACACGGCCCACATTCTAACGTATGCCCTAGCAGAATCACTACAATGAACATAAACTATCAGTGTGAAATTGAATGAACCAAAAAAAAATGTGTGAAATTGAATTAAAAATTTTGAAGAGACTTAGAGCACAGTTCGGCCATGCTTCTCTGGGGTAAAACCAACCACGTAACCAAACCAAATAATCCATTGAAACAAGAAGTGTCGAAATGGTCGTGATAAAGTGGAAAATGAATGCGATAAACTACGTAAATGAAGGGAATATTCAAGAAATGCATGAGCTTGTTGAAGGTGATCATTGCCCCATTGCTGTTGTCCATATTTCACCAGAAATGGGTTTTAGTAGTTTTTGCCACCTCGGACGTTAAGCACAATCGATTTTCTGCGCATACGCAGATGCACTAAAGTGATGTGAAACTTGCAAATTGCGCATGAGCAGAAGATGAATAGTTCTATCGAAGAATGTTCGAGATGGCAAAAACTCGAATGTCCATACCATTCGGACGGCGACTAAAGGGACTGGCGACTGCTGATTCACGATGTCATCGTGCGTGACAACACACCGTCGCATACACTAGCTCTGTCTCAGGGCAAATTCACGAAATTGCACGGGCTACTTCTAGAACGCTAGAGAATTTTTGCAAGACTTAACGGGTAGCTATCGACAGCATTTTTGAGTCTCTGCGCATGCGCCAACTCGAAGTGTTTCGTTTCCGAAATGTTTATTCTCCACTTTAGGGTCAATTCATTGCAAGTGGTCCAGCACTGGCCGCTCAACCATCTCGACAAAAATTCATATTTTTTACATAAATTTTCTTGTTTTGGCTGTTCAAAAACATCTTTATTTTTTTATTGTACCTGGTTTACAAATTTTTGTTTTACGCCGTACGCATCTAATTAATATATTGAAATTATAGTGTTAGATCAACATACTTCTCATTACCTTAATTTTATGAATTAATATTTTAATAAAAATGAGAGTTCCAATATTTCCTAAATGTTTTTGTGAACATTTTCTCTGAACAATTTTCTTCATAATAATTTTAATAAATTATGAGAAAATTTACAATGCTTTCTTTATACTAAAATGAAATAGTAAAATGTACTTACATTGGTTATGATATCATGGAGAAAACGAAAAGGGGGCTTCTTCAGCAACTTTTCTGTTAATGGGGGTTTCTTGATATATTTTCCTAATGATTCTTGTGTCTTCTTTATGACATCTGGCTTTATATCATCACCCATCTTCACTGAAATCTATTAGTTAAAATTGTGTTACTTTGAAGAAAATTAGCTCTAAGAAGAGTTAATATAGAATGATGAAAACAAATTTTAAATGAGGTAATTCACTTCTACGAGCACTGAAGTCTGAAAATAGGGTACAAAGGGTAAAATAACTGAAACAAACACAAAACTGAATTTCTTAAGAATTATATTATCATAAATCTCCATCTATCACTATCATTTCATTTTTCAGCAATAACACATTATTTTTTATATATTAGGCCCAATCCATCTTTCAACTATCCCCTCACTTCTGTTCTTCCTTCATCATCTTTGCAATGGCAGTATTAAAACAGTGAACACTTGTGTGACTGGACTGCACTCCATCATATATTTAACTCAATGAGAAATTTTTTTTGTATATATGCATATATTCAAATTCATTTTTATGTACAGAAAAGGCGAACTTTCATATTGAATTGGGTATAGTGTTATTTATATTTTTAATTTTTATGTTCTTCCTGTAACCAATATCATAAATATCATTTTTGGATTCATCATTCTGAAGTAATTTTGTAAATACATATTTTCAGTTGCACCCAATGAGGGAGACAGAACAATCTCTCCAAAACACTGTCAATTTTTAATGAATAAAATTATGAAATAAATTTGGATGTATGTAATTGTAGATGTCCAACCATTAAAAAAAGGGACTGAAACATATTATAAATATATATTATAATAGTGAAAATTAAATCAAAACTTGTATCTTATGAAGAAATTAATAAGTTTGAGACTAGAGTGATGAAGACAGAGTATTTAGGTGCCTATAAAGAAGCTTATTTGAAACAGTCAGCACATATAGGTAATACTGAAAAGAGCATTATGGAGAAGAACAGCTGAAGACTGGCAAGGATGGAGGAAATATATTCTGGAGGCCAAGATTTAAGTTGGCATAACATTTGTTAACATAAATTTATGTTAACAAATATTCAATACGTAAGATAGTGTAACTTTCTTGTATTCTATATACTATGCATTTGTTATATTATTATTTTTCATCAGTAAAAATGACATGATAATTCATATGAATGTTATACAGGTTATATTGGGGTCGCACACAGGACCTTGTATCCTCACGAATAATCTTTATACGATTTTTTGTTAAACAAAATACCGGAATAAATAAAGAATAATATATCAACACATCTCAATGTATTAAAGAAGCACCTTCAGAGTACTGAGTTAGTATACTACTTGAAAGAGTGATGTTCATTGCTTTATTGAAGAATGATATTCACACTACTTTTTGATTGAGGTAAGCAATATGAAAAATTAAAGCGTATTTGGTTGAAGAAATTCTTAATCCTCTGAAAACTTTTGGATGGTACATGGGCTTGGGACTTAAGTTTTAAGAGATGTTGTGCTTCTGTCTTTATCCTCATGACCTGAATTTTGTGGTAGCCAAAACATGGCCAATTACAATTGTGATGGTCAGCTTTTGTATCTCACCCTTAATCAGGGCTGGATTAATGTCTCAAAACAACTTAAGCAAAATTGAAATATTCAAAATTAAGATGAAAATTCTATAACATTTTGTTGTTTTAAAAATATTAAAATCTTTTATATATTTATTAACCAAAATAGAATTTTGCCAAACCATGCACAAACAGATGTGTAGGTGACTCCATATATCCAGGTATCCATAATACTCCCTGATCAGCACAGAATCCTTCAGTAGACAAGTGTCCATAATTTATACAGTTCTTGACTGATTCGTTTGGGAATTGAACCCCTTAATATTATGCACAAAGTGATTTTTAAACTGGCATTTGATCAAAGTTTTCCCGACTAAATTAATGCTCACAATATTGTTTATCTTGTTAAAGAATTAAGTAGACAGAACAACTGCACTTCATAAATTAATCATAAATCACTGAACCACTGCCTTAACAATTAATAGTTTTTACCTACATATATTGTATTAACATGCATCTCGGAGACACCTCTAATTCCTTCAGAATATCTATCATAACTTCTGCAGAACCAAAAATAATTTCATCCAAATAATGAGAAAAATTGGAATAATAAACACTTCGAAGTTCTGTTTGGTTTGTCAAAAACCGAATGTAAAATAAAGTTTCCTTATTTTCTATTATTTTTATACTTCAGCAAACAAATAAATAAATAAATAAATAGGAAAAGAAAATATTAATATTAGATAATAAAGTAATAAAAGATTAATATAATATTATAAATTAATATAATATTATATAATAATATCAATATAAGATTATAAATTAATATAAGATAAAATATTAAAAAAAGAAAATATTAATATTACTAATGTATGTCTCAAACATATTTGTTTCATAATTATAATGCACATTGCACTCATTTGCATATATACAGAACATTTAATTAAAGGAAATTCGCATTACATTCTATCAATGCTAATACTAATTTGTAATTGTTTCCAGAAAAACAGTTGCTTGTCATATCCACATATTACCAACAAACATGCCTACTTGTAGTTAATACATGGATAAGACCTAGTGGATCTAAATACTATACTTTTATTAGATATTAATTAATCACAGGCATACTTTTTATCCACTCATAGATGGTCCTCATCCTAGCTAAAAATTAATTTTAATGTAAAGAGTCATTGTTTTATTTAAATATATAATTCTAAACTATGAATCAATATCTTTTAGGATATATTGCTATTAAATATAGTTCCAAGTTGTAGATTATCACTGAGTGGTAGATAGTTGTTTCAATAATTACATAATAATATGTTATTAAAAACTTAAATCCAAGCTTGTACAACTGACAGAAAATGTTGAGGTCAATAGTAAATAATTGATAAGTGCTGATTTACAATCATTAGATTGTTAACCATTCAATCTTCAAGATCTTGTAATTTATGTCAATTTTGGGAATTAGCCATAACAAACCAAGATTTTCAACTAACATTTCTTCACAACGTAAGTGCAGGCAAATTGTGAAATGTTTTGCCATCTATAATATCTGGTGAAACACTTTTTAACACAGTTGTTAATAAAATTTGATAAAACATGGATGAATTCTACCTCAAAGTGATTTAATTTTTGGGCTATGTGTCGATGTTCTATCACTACGTGCCTTTTCATTCCTTTTTGCAATTCTACAAAACACACCGAATTTGTCTACTTACGATAAATTCTGCGCTCTTTCTAGACACTAAATACGACTTCAACAACTACAGTCAAACACAAAGATGTAGAAAACCATGAATATTTCAACTTGAAATATCCATTGCATTCCACGAATACGTGGTTTCCATACAAAATCGTCTGAAACAGTGCGGAGTTTTAAGGTTAAGGTCCAATAGAAAGGCTTGTCTCGTTGCCATGGAAACCGAATGCCACACGCTCTTCACAGCAACATTGCAACGAATTGCGTCAACCCGATCAAACGTCAGAATAGCAACTAGTATAAAACTCAGTTGATTTTAAAGGAATCATGTGAACATGCATCCGTTCTTTTAACCGTTTGGAACCTTTTTTCACTCAATATTTTCTTGATGACGTGTTACCGTAGACACGTCAAGAATGCAATCGTTAAATTCATCCTGCTTGACTTAGAGGCAGAGGCGCCCAGATCGGCCCAGATAGAACCACAGAGCACCATTTTGTCTATGGATAGAACCCACCGTTTGTCTATGGAGGCGCCTAGGGGAGGGGGCTGCGCAGAGAGTATATAAGGAGGCTTGGGACCACTGTAGACCCACAGCCAGCCCACAGCACAGGGGCCTCTTACTTCAAACTAAAGTTCACATTTGTTATTATTAATTATTATCATTGTTTTCAAGTGCTTCATATTAAAACCACAGTTTAAATATACATCTCTTAAAATCCTACATATCCAAAAAAATGTACTGAAGGAATTAAATTTTCGGGCCTCCACTTCAGTGTTGTTCCAGCTGCCCCCACAGATATGTAGAACTGTAGTGTGATTTTTCTATCTCTGCCTCTCAAAGTCTGTCTTCATGATGGAATATGCCACGGTATTTTGTCTTTCTCAGTCGTGCCGCTAGATATCGCATGTTCACGACCTTTCCAAGCAGTGCTTGCGATCATGCAACCTTAGCGGCAGGACCGAGAAAGCCGCAAAATGCCGTATTATATTGCATCGTAGACGTAGAGGTTTCAGAGACAAGAGTTAGAAAAATCGTACTATATATTATATACCTGTAGCTACCTCATCCTCTGGGTAGATGTACACGTAATTATAATAATAATTAAGAAATGCGCACAAGTGTGCATGGAGTTTACAGTTCAGTCTTCGGCGCTGAGCTCCATAATTGTTTTCTTGTTTTCCTTGCATGAAAGCACATGATACTTGGTATAGCACATGATACTTGGTATACTTTTCGTTGCACAGTTTGCACACGCATAGATCACTGGCGGTGTGATGTGGTTGTCTTGCAGAGTTTATGGTGGAATCCATGCACCGCTAACCTGTTTACTACACTTCTCATTTCCTGGTTTGGTTTTGTCCAACTCCTGTCAATCATGGCACTCGTGCAGTAGAAAAGTTCTTCCACCTCTTCTCTCTTCTGTTGTCTTTCCGCTAGCAGTTTGTTGTATGCTGTGGTAGATGGTAGCAGTAGATTATATCTTAGGTCCTCAATTAGGAAGGGCTCTCTGGTTAGTAGATACACGTATCTGGATGGTGTGTATTTTGATACGCCTAGTACTTTCTTCAGGTACAGTGCCTTGATGTTTTCTAGTACTTTTAGATCTCTTAGTTTCAGGTATTCTCCTATTATGTAGATTCCATATGTTACACGTAATTATACGTGCCACTATACTTGTGATTTTATTTCTTGGCGCGTGGGGGCCAGTCTTCAAAATAAAATATCTCACGGCATTTCGCATCTTTCTTAGTCGTGCCGCTAGATTTCGCATGATCGCGACCGTATGGAGGAGTGTTGGCGATCATGCGAGAACTAGCGACACTGCCGAGAAAGACGCAGAGTGCCGTGAGTATCATGAAGACAAAACTTCACGCCCCAAAAAAGATATAAAAACCCAAATATCGCCTCTCACCCTTTTCGTAAATGTTCCAGAAAATTAGTTCACACACACAAAATTGAAATGTGGTTTATTTAGCTCATCGAAAGGAGCATGTCAATATAGCGCAAGTATCGTTTTTATTAAAGACAATCTGCTTTATTTTACCAGAGAAATTAATAGGAATATAGTTTACTTACCGGGACTTGGAGCTATTTTTACTTAGCTTTCACAGTACCAACTTCATGGATTTTAAAAGGCTGTTATCAAAACCAAAGTATACAACACTTTCACAACATAATTACGTAGAAAGACAAGAATGTGAAAATAACAAATCTCTTGGGCGACTTCAAGTTCCAACAAAAAATTCTGGTTTGCAGATTAATGTTCCATGATCTGTTATGGGACGCATTTACATAGGATATATGCCAAAGGAGTGGAGCTACACTAGAAGAGGTGAAGTGCAAGGTACAAGACAAGTGGTGCAACAGAAATGCACAGACTTTCCCGTATTAGTTTTCTATTTCCTTTGGTCTCAGCTAGCTATTTAGACTCTCCACATACTTTTGCCAACTCACATCTATTGGCACTCATGGTACTTTTTTGACATCTTAATTTTTCAGTTTCCTGATAGTACAAGGGAAATATATTTTAAGAATATTTAAGAACAGTAAAACCTCATCCTAAATAGCATTTAAGCGCTACTGTAAATGCAAAATTTGAAGCTCTTTTTCACAGAAAAACTTTGAGTTTTCGAAAAACTTCCTCTGAAGTCATTTGAAGCACATACTCACAGATACAATAGTGTTTACAAATTGATGGAAATGTGCAAATTAACAGTGAGAGAGATCATTCAAGAAAATTAAATTTCTGTAATTTTTGAAAAGGAACAACAAAATATCCCAAAATGAAATTTACATTATAATAGAGAGTGCAATTAGCACTATCTGTTTGAAAAGTTTGAAGAAAAAATTTGGAGCCATTTATGAGAACATGGCATTTGTTTCTGAAAATTCGGCATTTTGAGCCAGTTTTCACAGAAAACAGTAGAGTTTTCAAGAAACATTACTTGACATTATTTAAAGCATGAATACTCGTAAATATGTTAACTAATTGCCGCAAATGTAAATATTAATGCAGGAGAAAAGTCAAAAAAATTACATTTTTGTAAGTTGTGAAAAAACAAAATATAGCAATGCCACTTATGTCATCTCAGAGTAGATTTAGTACTATCCCTACCATAAATTTAAAGAAAAATTTTGGAGCCATTTTCTAAAATTGCACATAGCATGCAATATTGCACGAAAACTAAAATTTCAAAAAAAAAAAAAAAAAAAAAAAAAAAGTACACAACCTGAATGAAAGAACTCACTTTGGAGAACAAATATTTGACAGAAAAATTTACCTTTAATTTTGTAGAAATAGAAAGTCACCCACAAAAATTCAGAACTTTACAAATATAGTAATGAGAAAATCCAACCTACATCACCTTTATAAGAGTACTTTACTCTATTCTTACAAGAAATTTAAAGAAAAAACTTGGAGCAGTTTGAGAAAATTTTGGGAACATCCAGGGGGCTTCACCCCTGAATTTTGAAGTGTTTTTCAAAATCTCAAAGCTTCAATTTGAGCCAAAGGGCAGGGGTTTCTTCAATCTGAAAAACCCCTACATATGGTTTAGGCACTAGTGGTGTTCACAGATGGACAGACGTTTTGCCATCAATTGGTTATTTGGTATCATGGACTCTCAAAATAGGGATTCTGGCTACGCCAAGTGTTTAGAGACTTTTTTTCCTAATTCAGCAACTGGATTTATCCATATTTTCATTATCAGGCCCCGGCAATGAATTTTTTCAGGCAGCTTTACATAACTTTCCCTGTACTACATATATTACTCTGTACATACAGGAAAGTAAAAAGTACTCCAAATGGCTAACCCAACTCAGAGGCATCAGGTGAACATCTTTTCTGTTAATTGACATAAAATTGGTTATCACTTTTGCAGCTTGCAAATTTTACATTTCAATTTAATATTCAATAAATCTAATACATATTTACAAATGTTGAAAGTAACAACATTAACAAGTACCTTCTAATTTCATATCCATTATAAATGTAAACAATTCAATTCAAAAGAAATGAACAACTGTTTTTGAAACCACTCACAGAAACTGACAAGTTTGTCAGGTACCAAGGCTGAATGAATGTAGATGTAATGGTACATAACCCTAAAAGTAATAAAACCATGGAAATCAAAATGTGGGAAGTAAGAAAATAATTTATTTTTAACAAGAACTAAATCCTCGTTGATCAGCCTTTATTAAAGTGAAAAATCAATACAAGGTAATCCAACATTTGTAAATTTCCAACCCATACTCAAATACCATTATGATGCAAGGCTGCGTCTTGAGGATTTTTAATCAAATTTAAATTAGTGTTGTTTTCTTCTGAATGAACAACCTGCAACAGAAAGATAAGATTTGAAATATAATTTGTATTACTCTATGATCTAGAGGTGCTAAAACAGCATGTACTTTCTCACCTTTAGTAATAGTTAAGTAACATTATTTATATCACAATTCCTCTCCTAATTAACACATCTAAGTCATTTTTTGTAAAACTCATTAGAAATCAGAATATTTTGTGTGAAAATTAAGTAGTTTCAAGCAATACATTTTTAATTGAAAACTTTAAATGAAAATATATTTCAAACATTGAATTCATTGTATAAGGTTTGCAGTGTATCCACACTGCAAAACATATCCTAAGAGATTTTAAGCTTTACAATACTCAGCATAAGCAGTCTGTGAGAAAGTAAAATAATTAAAATTAATATCATATTTGCTTGTGTATAAGCCACATCAGTGTACAAACTGCACTAACGATCTTTGTCACAATCATTTGAAGAAAAAACCTTCTCTATAAGCCGCACCGAATATTTCGATGTTACTCAGTAAAATTATACAAAAAATATGTATTTATTTTTAAAAAAATAGGTAAACCCCTAATGTGAAATAGGAGGGGGGGGGGGAGTGCCAGGTCAAATTTGATTGGCTGTTTCTGCACATCCAAACGAGCGCACCACTTTGTTATACTGCGAATTACTCACTTCTGCCCTAGCAGGATGTCTGCGATTGCGTCCTGTTTCATCCAATCAGGACCTGATACTGCAGTTTATTTAACTCTGCCTCTGGCAGGTATTGGATGATATAACATCAGGATTGAATGAAACCGTCAACACAATTCCCGCCAGGGGCAGACTTAAATAAATCACAGTATAATTTCAATGTTGAGAACAAATGAGGCAACGTGACATTGCAATACCATGTGGCTTCTGAAGCGGCAAAAACTTTCGAAGTGTTTGGCATTTCTAATACATTGGGATCTAGTGGTTGGGAGCACGGACAACGTAATATTAAAGATTGCCAGCAATTATGATAGTTAAATTGAATTGGGGGGGGGGGGGGGAGGAGAGGAGGAGTCCAGGAGCAATGGAGATTAAATTTAACATCAACTTGTACACTGTGTGCTTTGGCGATAAATGTTTCTGGCATAAAAATTTGTTTTTCTTCCAATAGTTTTTTTTAAAGAAAAATCTTGTGTGTAAGACACAAGACACACAATCTTGTGTGCAAGACCTTTTCACAAGTTACTTTTTAGGGTATACAACTTTTCGGCTTATACACAAGCAAATATAAGAAATAATACAATTCTGATAGCTCTGGCAAACAAATACAAATACACCAAAAATTATATAATAGGCATTTCTAAGCACTATAGTATTGCAATAATCCCCAAACAAAAGAATTCATTCATGTTAACACAAACAAAAGGCAGCCATCACTATCACCTTCTGGAATCTGTGCCATGTTACAACAAGCAACAACGATCACCAATTCATATGAGACGCACATTTTGCCAATGAGCATTGTTAAAACCACAAGCAAGAAAAAGAAATTGGGTACAAAAATATAATTAAATGTATTTTTATATTCAACAAAATTACTCTTTATATGCATTACTCTTCCTTGCTACGTTGTATCAAGCAAAATTAATCATTCATTAGTTTCCACATTTAACACAAAGGATGCAATTTAAAATAGGTTTTAAATAATTTCTATAGGATTAATTTTTAAAACACATCAAAAGTTAATAAGTATGAAGCAAAGAAATATGAATTAATATACAAATTTTAACTTGCCATCATATTCACCATTCATATTACATTCACGAAACACAGTAAATGGGGATTGGGCGAAGTTTGTGGCCAAATTACACAAAAAATATTCATATTTTCAAAGAAGTCAGCATGACCTTATTTGAAAATTGTTTTTCATGAAAACATTTTATAAAAAAATTGTATTTTCACAATTGTAGTTGTAGAAAGATGACGAAAATTTTTTTGAATTTTTGCAATTTTTGAAAAGTCACTCTTAACCAACATGAGAACTGCACCTTTCCCTTAAACATCCTTCAGACTATCCAACAACAAAATTTCATCAAAAAAATGGAGCCGTTTGTGAAAAAATATTTTTCATTTTTTTGAAAAACTTTTCAACAAAAACAAGACCAACAGCATTCTCTTAAGCTTCCTTTACACTATCCAACAACAAAATTTAATCAAAATCAAGAGCCATTTTTTTTAAATGTCCCAGGGGATTCATGTAAGTATTCAAATTGATGAAAATTTCAACATTAAAATATAGTTTTCAAATTCAAGGGGCCTAAGACATCAGCCGGATCTTTAGGGGAACATCAATTATGAATTATGAATCCACTGAATGGTTTAGCCGATAGCTTTTTTACACAGACATTTTATCATCAGTAGATTCTTCAGTATCAAGGACCCACAAAACATGGATTCTGGCTACATTGTGTTTGAGGATTTCATTCCTCTAAATTTAGCATTTAGATTTATTCACTTTTTTGTTGCTAGGACCCTATAATAAAATTTCTGCCAAAATTCAAAGTTGTTTTTTTTTCATGCAGCTTTACATAACTTTCTCCCTATCGCAGTCACAGTAAATTTCAGTGTAAAAGACATTCAAATTTCGCATTTACAGTAACTCCCAAAAGGCATTTTCTTAAAAATTGCTCCAAACTTTTCAAAGAAAATGCCTGTACAGGTTTTACTTTTCTTTAAAATTCTTAATTTAATATTTTGGCTCTACAGTTGGGAAACCGAGAAATTGAGAAAAGCTTAAAAAACAAAACGTAATTTGAGTGGTGACAGACAGCAGCTGGTAAGACGATGGGGCACGACCAGAAAACCCAGCCCACACCAAAGAAATTAAAAAACTAATATGAGAAGGTCTCTGCCATTCTGTAGCACCACTGGTTTAACTTATATCAATACCCAAGTTTATAAGCATACAAACGCTTGCAATAAATAAAATTACATTCAAGAAGTACAAACCTTCTGTTAATCTTGCCCTTCCTCCTGTTGGTTGACAGAGAATAGTGGCACAGCCAGTACATACTACTACGCTCTGTGCATGACTAAAAACTGTTGTGATCTTATAACAACCTGGGAAACAAAAATACCATTCAATTAAAATTTGTAAGGTTATATAAAACGAATACTTACTTAACCCCCCTCCTCATTCAAGATTTGTAACTGAACCGTTTAAAAATTCTCCTCATGAACGATTCCATTTAAAAACCTACACGCCATTTTCTTCTAATTAAGAATAGATCAGAAATGAGAAGCTGATATTTAAAAACACAATTTTTTCAGACAAAAAATCAAGTCTCAATGAATTATTTCTAAATGTTACAAACCAATACTAAACATCAAGGTAATTCAAGCTTCACTCAAAACACATTAAGTCCTTACAACTTTAAAATGTAGGACTAATCTACCTCTTCACAGTCCATAATATTACAGGATTTTCTTTGATGTGCCAAGTTAAAGAGAAAATATACAATTAACATTAACCTAAAATGTGCATATCAAAAAACTGAAGTACAACATATACAAAGTTACTGTATGTGAATGCTAATTTAGCACATTACAATGATTTCATGAATTGTTTCCTGACAAGCCAGAAAATGTACCAGAAAGAGAAACATTAAATTACAAAATATTATCTAGCTTAGACATTCCTAACCTAAATCAAATGGCAGTTAAAATGCTTGGTAATTCATATCATGCTCATAAATAGCACGACTGAAGACAATATTGGAGAGTAAATTCAAGTAGATTCTCTGACAAATTCCATAAAAACTGTGTTGACAAAATAAGTTTTTAAAGAAAAAATTCACTAGAACAAGAACTATAAGTTCAAATTGTTTCTGAAAAAACTTCCCAGTATAACATATCACTGGTCTGCTTGGAAGCCTTAATGCTCAAGAACCACTTATGTACTTTACAGGAAGTTTGATTTTTATTAATTCCCCGTTACCTTGCTTATTTTGTTCTTCTGTACATAAAACATTAGAAAACAACCTACCAACCCACGAAGCCTAGACAATAACAGAAGTATCAATTTCCACGGGCAAAAGGTCACAAATTCAAACTGCACAACAGGCATAGAAGTTTGCTTGTGTTGTCAAGAGGGCCCTCTCAACCACTGTTTCATTTTGGAACTCACTTCCTTACGATCAATAATAATCATAGGTATGAGAGGAACTGAGTCTTCTTTGATAAAAATAGCTGACAAGCCCACAGGTTAGATCAGCATGAGAGGACAGCGGGGATCACTAGTGGGCAAAAGTCTACCCAGGTGGCAGAAGCACTACAAGGAGTCATCTCCAATTTGTGCCAGGTAAGGAAGACTACAAATCTTTTCCAATTAAAAGTGAAAATATGTCGCAGAAAAGGAATTGAAGGTCATGAAAACTAAGAAATTTGAGACTACACAAGAACCTCCATCTTTTTCATGTAGTTTGAAAATGAACCTTCTTTGTTGTTTTTTCGTTCTGTACATGCTGTCAGTAGTACAATGTAATCAGCAATATGACAACTTCACAGTAAAACTAATTGAAATATTTGCCTATCTGTAATTATCACAATTCACGTACCAAACACCACTCAATTGCACAAGATTCAACTTCTCACAAGCCGTATGAAAACAAAACCAAACGAGCACAGAAACTGAAAGGATTACAAGGCTTCTAATGCAAAAAAAACTGCAACATAATTAAATACTATTTGACTATCAGTTTTCAAAAACACTTGGTTTGTAATGTAAAAGTAATGCATATTTATTTAGCATTAAATCAATTAGTTGCTAATGTAAGAAACACGGTAAAAACTATGGAATGGCAGTCGACTAAATTTTTCTCTAATCCGAAACATTAATACACCTAACCATTTCAAATATTCAACAACTATTGCTCTTCCCCTTTCAGTTTCCAGTTATAAACATACTGCTTCAAATAAGCACTGCTTTTTTCATTTAACCACAAAGTTTTAAGTAAAATATGGTTTAAATGGGTATCAAAACAATAAATTAGAAAGCAAACAATGTTTAAACTCTCCCCCTAAAACCAGTTTTAAAACTGACAACATTAAATTAAATACCATGCACATATCTGTGATTAATAAGGTTTTTCAAAAAGATGAGAAAGATTCTACATTCCTCCAAAAAATCATATATAAATAACACTGTCCAACAAAAAAAAAAACAACTTTTTCACTTGCCCAGGTTTTTGCAATGAATTTACAGTAAATCGGGTAAGCTGAATCCAAATATGTTATTAGTTTTGCTGAATTGGCTCTGGTTTTTGTGCTATGAACATTGTAATGCATGATACTATCATGAAACTCACAGAATCTAATGTAAATATCTATCGTTATACAAACACTTATTTTTTCATTTTAAACATTGAATATCACATTACTTCAGTATACAATTGAGCTTTGTTCTATTAATACATTTTCTTTTGTTACAAAACAAGGAGTTCAGGAAGACCTCGTTTGAATGACTTTCATGTATTTGACTACATTTGTGGAGAATTTACACTACAAAAACAGAAAAGAAATATTACAAACTTTGTAGAAAAATATATGAAACATTTTGGCATAAAATTGGGTGATCAAGATGTCATGGGCTTATGATGTGGTATGCGAAACTTGTGGAGTCTGTCAGTGGAAAACTGAAAGAGTTTAAAATTTGGTGTACTGATGGTATGGCGAGAGCCCTAAAACCATGACGATTGTTATTTGTTCTGTAAATGTAAAAGCCTTCAATCGTTACAAGAAAAAGGACAGGGATTATCCTGATTTGGAATCAGCAAAGCAACCTGTGTCACATGGGCCTGATGTTCACCACACTCACTGAAGTCCTGTATCTGATTGTGAGGATATCACACATCATATTCTGGGGTGCAATTCAAGAGTTAGCAGTGGCAGTAAATACAATGGAAGTGTTGCTACAAAAGAGCACTTCTGCCAAGAGAAACTCAGTGATTTAATACGCAACCTCAGTTTGCCAAACAAAGTAGTTGAACTTTTAGCATCCTGACTAAAAGAAAAATGTCTGACTCTGGAAGCGAAAATAACTCTTTACTGGTTATTGGTAAAATCTTTGTTATACTTGTCGAGAACTTTTTTGGGTAATCATAAAGCGGAAAATTATCCAAAACTGGTGCCAGATTTGCTTTGAAACTTTCAAAATTTCAGTCCAACTACGAGCATTAAAGTACACTATTTCCATAACCATCTAGACAAATTTCCAGAAAATCTTGGCAATGTGTGAGGAACAAATCCAGCAGTTCCATCAAGAATTAACAGTAACGGAAGTTGAATATCAGGGCAAACGGGATAGACAATGACAGATTACCACTGGAGACTCAATGTGATTGCCCTAACTTGCCGCATAAAAGGATATCATACAAATGTTTCGTGATTCTTTGCAGGCTGTAAATATAAATATATTGACTATATTAATATTAAATATGTCAAGAGTTCAAATTTTGTATAAATAGGCATATCTAGTTACGTTTAGTTCAAGTTTTATGCATTTTACAAATAGCCTGTACTCAATAAAATATTTTTTGATGCGATTTTCATTATCTCAAAAACTAGAGCTTATCTACCAAAACCAATGCCATATTTGGAATCTCTACATTAATCATACCCTAACATGGCTTTAAATTGTTAGGCAAGAAAATGAATGTTGACTAGTGTAATCAATCAAGTAAAAACCATTTACCAGGGCATTTTACATCCATAAAGTAGGAATTAGGTTGCTGCACAAGCCGCTTTAACTTGTGTTTCCTCTTCTCCTCAGCTGGCGAGGGATGCAACAAATCTTTTGCAAGCTGTAAAAGAAGAGCATGATATGTAATGTTATGCAACTTTGCACCACTGACAGAAACTTTTAAAAAAGAACATATACGACATTCTTCTGACACAGTGAAAGTTCATTAACATTAACTCAACAAAAATTTTAAATGCTATTTTTTAAAATATTTAACAAATTTCTTGAAAAAAAAGTTTGTTCCCTCTATACCACGGTCAACTTCATCATAAAAACTAACCTTTCTGATTCTAAATAAAAGACAAAAAACGACATTAACGGGTTTCTCTGTTTATACACATTAATACATTTCTATCTGAAACAAGTTCGAACATGTGGATTCCACATGTGGCAAGTAATGCATTTTATAAGAGAAAAAACGCAAATGACAAACACACCTTGCATACAATAAAATAAATATATTTATTCCGCCCACTACAATTATCTATTAAAAATCACATTTGCAAACTTATTACTAAAACTAATCAAACACATCAGAAACTCACAGGCATGGTTGCAGGAATGGCGCACACCGGAAAGAGGCAAAATATCCAACACGCAAAGCATCTACATATACCGGAGGTGTAGAATTGGGGTGCGTTCCATTATTCTCTTCCTGCAAGTTCCGTGAAATGAATTGACGAAGACTTGTTACCTTCAATAGACCATAAACAAAATAACATAAAATAAAAAAATTGTGGATTTGTCATGAACATTACATTAGTTAGCTCAATTTAAAATAATTATCTTGAAAATAATTTTAGAATCTCGCTCTTCGTGCTTGGGCCTTGGCGAATAAAGATGTCCAGAACACGTGACCTAGAGGGCAGCACTAACGTCTCTGAGTAGCAAGTGTCAGATTTTGGAAGACGCGGGCTAACGGTTTCTATTTGAAGAGACGACAAACTGCATGGTGCTAATGGTTAATTTACGGTACACGGGTCGATTTTCTTTTAGTGCGGTGATGTCTTTCTTCGTGTGAAAATTTTCTCTGCATTTACAGACTTTAAAATGATTTGGTTTTGAGTTGGAACACTTTCTGTATGTGCGAAGTTCCTTTTTCCTCCAAAATAAAGTTGCGAGCAATAGTGGGCAGTGGCATGAAGGAACGGAAGAGACAGAGAAAGCTTTTCTAGATTCCCAACTTCCTTTACGATAATCGGGAAAATAAATTGTATTATCCTCGGAAAAAAGAGGACAAAAGTGTATTTCTGCTTCGAAGCGAGAGAAGTTAGAAGATGATTATTTAAGATTACAGCGACAGACGCGGATCCAGACACAATTTTGGAAGGAGGGAGGAACTTGTAGTGAAATAATATAAATTACAGACAAGACAAATTATTTATTATACAATGTTCTTCTTCATTTCACGGTTTAGGCTACTGCCTGCTACGTTTACAATAATTTTAATGAAACGTAAAAATTATTAAATTTAATATATAATAAGTATTTGATGATTTTAAAGTAAAAAACTACTTTGACGATGGTTAAGTCAAAAAAGGAAAATTTAATGATTTGCGCGGCATACCGAAACTTGTCCTTCTCTTCATTTACATGCTTGACATCATTTAAAGACCTGTAATTGAATAAAATCAGGCAGAAATATCCAGACCACAACAATCAATATGTTTGAAAAAATGCTTGGAAAGTGGGAACCAACTAAGATATTTATTACCACGGTGTAAGTGGAAGATAAATAAAAACTAATAAGTAGATTATTATAATTTTTGTTTGTTTTCTTTTATTTTTAACGTTTATTCATCTTTCAACTATTTATGGTTAAAATATTGGGAAGGGATTCCGTAGCTCAAGAAAACGTGCGCAGACGGTACTACTCCCCCTACGTCACATACCGTTTTTTTACTTTCCTGTATACGTACGTATACACGGAGTGATAAACGTAGTATAGGGAAAGTTATGTAATGCTGCGCGAAAAAATGGTCAATTTTCGGCGGAAAAAAATTAATTGCCGGGCCATGAAAACGAATAAGTGGATAAAACCAGTTGCTAAATTAAGAAAAAAAATCCCCTAACACTTGGTGTTGCCAGAAACCCTGTTTTCAAGGTCCTTGATACCGAAAACCCAATTGAAAGGAAAACGTCCGTCTGTCCGTCCGTCCGTCCGTCTGTCTGTCTGTCCGTCTGTGAACACTGCTAGCGCCTAAACCATACGTACGATTTCTTCCAAAATGGATATTCCCTTGTCGATCTGATTCTAGTCAAAGCTTTGAGATTTTGAAAAGATTCTTCAAAATTTGGGGGTATTTTATATGAAGCCCCCTGGGGATTTTCAAAATTTTCTCAAAAACAGCTCCAAATTTTTTCTTTAAATTTCTTGTATGAATAGAGTAAAATACACTTTTTAACATGGCATAGGTCCGATTTTCACGTACAGCTCTGAATTTTCGAAAATTGTGAAAGTTTGAAATTTTTTCGGCGTCTTTCTCCAACTACAAAATTGAAGTAGAGATTTTTTCTTCAAATAAAATTTTTCTGCATAATGAGTTATTTAATAAAGGTCATGTAAATGTTTCTCAAAATTTTGGTAGTTTTCATGCAAAATTGCGTGCAATATGTGCAATTTTAAAAAATTACAAAAACAAGATTTTCTCAAAAACGGCTCCAAATGTTTTCTCTAAACTTTTGATAAGGATAGTGGTAAATGTACTCTATCAATGACATAAAAGCCATTTTGGTCTATCGGTTGGTTTTTTCAAAAATTACAAAATGTAAATTTATTTACTTGTCTTTCACGTCGTTAATATTTACATTATCTGCGATTTTTTCACATTATTATATTTACGAGTATATATGCTTTAAATAATGTCAAGTAAAGTTTCTCGAAAACACTACCGTTTTCTGTGAAAAGTAGCTCAAATTTCGGCATTTTCAGAAATGCTCAAACGTCATTTTCTCGTATTTGGCAGCAATTTTTTTCTTGAAACTTTTGTAACGGATACTGATAATAACACTCTTTAGTATAGCGTTAAGTTTATTTTGAGTTATTTTTTTGTTTTTTCAAAAAATATATCAATGTAATTTTTTGAAAGATTTCTCACATCTTTAATATGCACATTATCCGCAATTTGTAAAGATTATTATATTTGTGAGCGTAAGTGCTTCAAATAACTTCAAATAAAGTATTTTGAAAACTAAAAAATTGTCTGCGAAAGTGAGCTTCAAATTTCGCATTTTTAGTAGTGCTAAAACGCCATTTTCTCTTAAATGGCAGATAATTTTTAAAAGAAAATTGCCATTTACGACTAGGTTTTTGTGTTCTTTAATATTCTAAAATTAATGTTTCTGTTCTACCAATAGGAAACCGAAAAATTAAGAAAATGACCAAAAAAATGTACTTTTGGCGATGATAGATGGTAGGTGGCAAGAAAGAGTATGTGGCAATTCCGAATAGCTAGCGAAGACCCAAGGAAATAGAAAACTAATACGGGAAAGTCTGTGCCATTCTGTAGCACCACTAGTTACTGTTCTTTGACCAAATAAACCATGTCAAATCAGGTGGTTGGGACACATCTTAAAATTTCGAGCACCAAGGTTGTACTCATAGAAGTGTGTGTAGGAAATGTAGGATGTGATTGTAAAAAGTTGAACCTTTTGGCTCTACGAAAAATAGTTATTTTATATCGTTCAATATGAAGTCTTGAAATCCAATAAATTGAGGAAGTTCTACGCAGGGACGGATCCAGTCGATCATTTGTTTTCTTTTGGGGAGAGGGTCATGGTGGTCTGTTGTTGAATAATAAACATATTTCTCGATTTTAATGATGCAGACACGATAGTACACTGTAGTGCAATTTTTGTAACTTTGCCTGTCAAGGCCCGTCTTCACGATGAAATATGTCACGGTATTTCGCGTCTTTCTCAGTCGTGCTGCTAGATATCGCATGATCGCGACCGTATCAAACAGTGCTTGCGATCATGCGACTACTAGCGCCACGACTGAGAAAGACGCGAAATGCCGTGTGATATTCCATCGTGACCATAGAGGCTTGAGAGGCAGAGAGGCTTGGGGGACAAAGTAGCTCGCGTCCGTGATATATGTGAATATATCGCACGTGTCCCCTGGGTAATGCTAAATGAGCTACAGCGATCCGCCACTAACGCGCTGACCGATATGAACCCGCGATTCACACATGCAAATACAAACGGTCCTTCTCAGGACCTGGACACAGACCTGAAGGTTGTCTTCTGGAATGCCGGAGGTCTTCAATTCAAAGTTCTTAGAGTTCGGCAATTCAAAGTTCTTAGAGTTCAAACATCCTCGCAAAGGATGTAGATATCTATGTTATTGCTGAAGCGGGTGCTGCGACAGAAACACCCCAATTTTATACGACAAATGGTTACCCTAACCATATTTTAAAAAGAAGCCGACAAGTAGCTTCGGGAATGATGATTGGAATTAAAACAACCCTAGTAAGCAAGAAGAAAATATTTCATGAAATGCAAGATCGAGATAGTCTGGAGGCTTACAAAGTAGATGCCTGGAAGGGAACATACTATGCCACGCTAATCTTTATATATAACCCCTCTGAAAACATACCAGATCTGAAGCTACTAGATGGCCATATCCAGACAAACACTGTCATTTTAGGAGACTTCAACAGCCCATCTCCAAGGTGGGGTTATCAAAGAATTACAAATGCTGGCAGACATCTCGAGGCATTCATCGACCATATCTCGTTCGATATTAAAGAGACGCCACCTACTTTCCTGTCCTATGCTGGCAGCCAAATCAGACCCGACCTGGTTCTAACCCACCCGCATATTACGCAGAAAACCAGTGTCTCGTTAATGGATGATGCGGGAGGATGTGGCCACCGAGCCCTACTAGTCAGTCGTGAGCTACAGAAACAGATGCAAAACAGAGACCCGCGATGGAATTTCAAGAAAGCGAGATGGACCCAATACCAACAGAGCACAGATGAAGCTCTAACTGGTCTGCATCTAACAGACCCAGAAGCCTTTGCCGTAGCAATAACAGAAGCCATCCTGAAATGCGCCAAAGTGTGCATCCCACGAGGACAAACAAAAGGATATAAGCCCTTCTGGAACCCAACACTAGAAAGGCTGAAAGATCAGAGAAACAAGGCCAGGTGCAAAGCAGAACGGACAAAATCTCTGCTAGACTGCGTAGACGTGAGGAGAAAGCAGGCCATACTTATCCGAGCCATTAAAACTGGCAAAAGAGACGCTTTTCGAAATTTCTTTGAAAAGCTGGATTTCAGAAGGGATGGTTCCAAAGCACAGGTTTGTGACAACCTTAAATAATGACAGCAACAAGCAGCAGCAACTCCCTGTCAGGGAAAGGGATAAAGTACATACGACTCATAACGAAATCGCTAATGCCCTGTGCAAATACTACACCCAAGTTAGCAACATAAAAATAAATAAGAGGGAAAAAATAAACCAGCTACGCAGCCCGCGCACACTATGTCTAGACGAAAAAATGAGTGCCATATGCATGGACGATTTCTCAATTACAGAGCTGGAAGCGGCACTAAGAATGTAAGAAAAAGAAGGCAGAAGGCCTCGACCAATTATTTCCCGAAATGTTAATTAATCTGGGAACTAAAGCAAAGGAAGTTCTGCTCACACTCGTCAACCAAACCTGGAACTCAAGAGTGCCTAGCCAGTGGAGAAAAGGAGAAGTCATACCCACATTGAATAAAGGAAAAGACCAAAGCCAAGTAGAAAGCTATCGCCCAATTACCCTTACCAGTTCTCTATGCAAATTGGCAGAAAGAATGATATTAAGTAGATTAACCTTAGCAATCGGGCACCTGAATATAATTGACGATGCCCAAGGCGGTTTCAGGAAGCACAGAAATACAATGGATAATGTAGTGGCATTCTCACAACACGACGCATTCCACCAAAAAATGTCCACAGTGACAGTCTTTGTGGACCTGAAAGCGGCTTACGATACAGTATGGAAAGGAAGACTCCTGCACAAGCTAGCCAAAGCCGGCATTGCTGGAAAGCTGTTCAGCTGGATCAAATCCTTCCTGGGCGAGCGCTACCAAAGAGTTATATTCCAAAACAGCAGCTCCCGCTTCCGACTGCAACGTCAAGGCCTGCCTCAAGGAGCTGTGCTCAGTTGTTAGCTATTTAACATCATGATCAATGATGTGCTGGAAGCTATCAAGAAAACGCCTGGAGTCGAAGCACTACTATATGCCGACGACCTTCTCATATGGGCATCTAGCAGTAACATCAAATCCCTTGAGACGGTGCTAAACCAAGCTCTCCAAAACCTTGAAATATGGGCAGATACCAATTGCCTAATGGTTAATACCGCCAAGACGGTATACCAAGCACTCAGCTTGTCGACTAAACAACCCAACATACAGCTCTTATACAAAGGTGCAAATTTAGAGAAGCAAGACATCACAAGTACCTGGGCGTAACAATAGACAAGAAAATGGCATGGAAAGCCCACATCGATAGCACTGCTGAGAAAGCGACCAAAAGGTTTCGTCTGTTCAAGTGCCTCACTGCTACTAAGTGGGGGTCCACGCAAGACGTGCTCACAACAACATACAAAACATATATCCGACCCATTCTAGAATATGGCAGCGAGGCCACTATAACAGCCAGTGCCACTACCACCTCTAAACTGGACACCGCTCAAAACACAGCGCTGCGCATTATCACGGGAGCACCTAAATCTACACCAATCTTGGCCATGGAAGCTCAGACTAACATCGAACCAATGCAATGCCGCAGAGATAAATCTAACCTTATGTTTTGGGAAAGACAAAGAAGAGTACTACCCAAGAGGTGGGAAGAGTATAGACAAGCGACACAGCGCCTAAAAACCCAGGCAACACCTCTGACTATAGCCACCATAACCAGGAAAAAATATGACATCCTGCAGTCTGTGGCCGCTCCATTCCCTGAGCAACGATTTGTCCGGTTTTTACCAATCACTGTATTACGGTTATAAGTCACTTATAAGGTCACTTATAAGTGACTACGAAACACCAAAACACTTATCAAGTGAAGTGCTCCTAAGAAAGGTCGCTCTAGAAACCATCAGAACTCAATACCCTCCGGAAGAATGGATGCACGTATATTGTGATGGATCCTCCATGCCAGATACTGGGAACACTGGAGCAGGGTAAGTCTCCAACGCCTTTGAGGGCTCTTTGGCGGTGGGGGCGCCACTGACCAACTACGATGGCGAAATCGCCGCCGTCAACGAAGCCTGCAAATCCCTAGAAGCTCGTACCGTCCAAAAGATAGTGTTTTTCATTGATTGCCAAGCGGCAATACTGGCACTGTCTAGTAACTGCCATACAGACTGTGAAAAAACCTTATCCTGCCGTGCCAGGATCTCAAAACTCATAGAACATGGCCATCAAATCGCCCTACAGTGGATTCCTAGCCATGTTGGTGTTCCAGGGAATGAAAAAGCAGACGAGCTGGCCAAGAAAGGCACAACACTTGACCAGCCACAAAGCCACCAGTCATATTCCTCTGCGAAATCCTGCATAAAGCGCTAAATAAATGTCTGAGTAAAAGCACGACGAGAGCGCCGCTGGAAAACTTTGGTCCAGCCTGACGGAAACACCCATCCCCCACAATCTACCCCGAGCCACGAGTGTCGCCGTGTTCAGAACAACTACAGGACACGACTACCTTGCCAGCCACCTGCACCGCATAGGGGTCTTCGAAACCGACGCCTGAGTGCTCTGTAATGGTCCAAAGATGGATGCAACACACCTTCCGATGAGCCCAGCTCTGAGTGCCAACACAAACTCGGCAGAGGACGACTTCTACAGAGACAGCCCGTCTATACTGGTCAGCGCGTCACCAAATGGCTAACCTGCCAAGGGTGGGCGTTGGCTAGTAAGTTGAGAGGCAGTAAGAAGAATTGCACTATATTATTCTTTGTCATTGCACAATCCGAACATAAATATTTAAATCAATTTTGCCAAATACAGTAGAGTAAACAAAAACTCTAGGCATTTTGGGGGGCATTGCCCCCTCCTGGATCCGCCAGTGGTTTTACACATTCTGGAAAAATACAATCACCATTCAGAGTGGACAAAATTGAATATATTTCTGAAAATGTTTCTGAAATTTCTGAAAAAGATTAGTTGTTGTTGATTAGTATGTTGAAAGGAAATGTCTAACGCTCTCAACAGATCGATTACAAATTACAGGGAATTTTAGCACGGCAAAGCATTATAAAGCTAATGTGTCGGACCGACCGTTAGTCAACGAAATTGAATTGGTTAAACGTTGTCCGACCAAGAACTCGATTTTCCAGTAGAGCACGGAATTTCGACTGGGCAACATCTGTGTGAGCACCACGGAAATCTGAGTAAATTGAAGCACTTTGTCTGCCTGTCGCGCAGAGATTCCAAACCTTTCAAATCAGTCGAAAATCCAATTTAGAAATAATTCACCATAAATAACCCTATAGTTACAGAGTTAAAATGAAGGTAGGGAACGCTTCTTTTGTATTCATCTTCGTAGCTAAGCTCGAAAGCTAACCACGTGCAGCAGAGTTCTGGTCCAATAGCGAGAGTTTGAACAATGAAGTAATTAAAATTATTGACGAAGCTGAAGTACAAACACAACACGTGATAAAATACAGGTTTTATATAATCGCGGTAAGGCTCACGCCTGCGAGTACCGTGTCACCTCTTCCCCCCTCGCCGCAGTGCCTGGGCGAAATCGCCGCCGCCATTGCAACCTACGCCAGCCTCACAGCCTGCGACAGTTTCTCGACATAAGAAGGCTTCCAAGCGCGTCCCGCCCATCATGGTCGTGAGCGCTTCGGCGCCTTCTGATGGCGGCTGTCGCCGCTGGTTCGGAACTGCGACGCACGGCTGCGAACACCCTGTTATGGGAAAGCAGTGTAGAGACTTCTTTTCACTGCAAGCACGGAACGCCACCGATCACGCGAAGGTCGCGGCTGCGCTGAAGAAGATGCAAGCGTCGCACTTCGAGGCCTCAGTTCTACGTGAGCGGCCCGCCTCCCCAAGTGTCAGCTGATGAAGTTGCTGACGACATCGTCGCGCAGTGCCCGTGGAAACCCAGGCCTGCAGTTCACCAGCTGAAGAGACGCCGCAACGGGAAATTAGTACCGTTAGGCGCTTACTTCGTCAATCTCACCCTGGGCGACGATGACAAGTGGCGGTTTGCCTTGAAGGCAATGTGTCACTGCCGGGCACGCATCGAGGTCGCGAAGCGCACAGATAGCGCGCCGTCCTGCAAACGGTGATGCCTCTGGTCGCACACATGCGCTTACTGTCAGGTAAGCCCACGCTGCATTCACTGCGACGAAGGTCACCTGACAAAGAATAACAGCAAAGTCCACAAGGCCTTAGCAGCCAAGAGTAAAAATGTTGGCCGAGAGCTGAGCAAAAATGCAAATCTGAAACAACATAATACACAACCTACACTCAAGGTAGAAGAGAGCACTACCTTTGCACAAGCGGTAGTCACCAAAACAACACCCTACGCCAGCAGCGCGCGCAGTGAGGGCGCAGACCATCTCTGATGTCCGCAAGGACATTCAAGAGAGAATCGGCCGCCCTTGCTACTGCCAGGCCCAAGGCGCAAACACACACCACACCTGCTGCCAGGTTGCAGATGGAGCAACTCTGAAAGGAGGTCTCTGAACTGAAACAGCGAGACTCAGACCTCACTACACTCATATAAATTCTTTGCGTTCAAGTGACAGCCCACAATGGTTGAACACCGAATGTAGGGAAACACCAGAACCCGCCCTCTCGCGGTAGCTGCCTGGAACGTCAACAGACGTTCCGGTCACATGGACCCAGGAGATCGTCGTCTTATCGAGTTATTCTTTAATAGACATCACATCGATGTTCCCTTATTGCAGGAAACAAAACTCACAAGCGCCGACGACCTGGAGCTGAATGGCACGGCTACGACCCCGCTGACCGCAATGCTCATCATCGCGGAGGTGGTGTAGCGGTTGCCATATGGCGCTTGATACTCCATCGCCCGGCAGCTTTACCTCGCCTTGCGAGGCTTGAAGCGGCAGAGATTGTGGTAAAAACGAAGGAAGGTGAAGTAGCACTGGTGCCTACATACTTAGCACCGAATCATCCTCTCACTGACGACCGTTTCAAAATAGTGTTCTCCGTAGCACCTCGCACGGTCATGGCGGGCGATCTGGACGCCAAGTGCGAGGAAGGTTTGGAACATAACAAACAGCAAAGGAAACGTTTCCTGCTGTCACACAAGGCAGTGACACCCATCCCGCCCTCCACACCTATGGGGTCATCCATAAATTACGTCACTAAAGAGGGAGGGAGGGGGTCTGAGGCACGTTACGCTGCGTTACATAGATAGGGAAGCGCGTTACAAGGGGGGAGGAGGTATTGAAAATACTCGAAATTTGCGTCACGTGATTTACGGACGGCCCCTACACGCTTCCCCACTGACCCTCGCCTCCGACCCAATATCCTAGATGTGGCACTCACATCTGGGAATTTTCGAGTCACTACTCCCAAACCCATTGCTTTCTCCCTTTCTGACCACATTCACATTACCTTCACTGTTAGTATCATCCGCGCCTTCTGCGGCCCTACGCAGTGGATCCCACAACCCACTGACTGGGACGAGTTTGCCATCAACTCATATTACTACTCACGCAAACATAAACCTCGCAGACAATAGATTTTTTTGTGTTAACCCTCATATCATTTGCATTATATACGAATGCTATTATGCCCGAAAATGCAGTTTTTTTCAAACCTAAATTCCCAAAATACACAATCCTTGATTTTTGAGTTTGTTGACCCAAAATATTAAACAAACTAACTTTTCATGCAAAAAAAGAACTCACATCTAAAATGGAAATTTAAAAAGTTACTAGTATTTAAAGTCGATTCCCGCATCTTCAAATAATCCATTTTTTAAATAGTGTACATATTTTTCACAAAGCTTAAGAATATACATTTCTGGGTCAAAATTTATTGATTATTAGTTGATGTAACAATATTGCTAATCATAAAGTCTGTAAATGTTACCTTAATCTAAATTTGTTAATGTTTGTAAATTAAAAATTAATGTAAAATTAAAAATGAATGACACTCATGACATGGCTGGTACGTGAACCAAAGTATGGGTACCATTACAAACCCAGATTCTTGTATCTTGCAATGAAGTGTAACAGCCTGGGTCAAATTAAAATTAATTAGAATATACTTTGGGTTGGGAGGGCACATAAAATACTTCTGAGGGCAGGTTGTGGCTTATGGGTCGTAGTTTGGAGATGAATTAGAGTATGTGAGTAGGTAGATGGGTAATAAAGAAAACTGAATATAGATTCACTATCATTTGTTAAAAAAACTTATTGTATTTCAGTCAGTCATCACATTTACTAGTGTTGACAAAAATATTTGAGTACATACACTAACAAAAACAATAAATAAATAGCTTTTACTTAAATAGGTATGTATCAAGTAATGAGAGCAGTCTTCTTTGTTGGATTTTTCAAGTTTTGAAGTTTACTTCTTGAGTGTTTCCTGAGCTTCCGGAATTGAAAGATCGTTGTCATAGACATGAAGTTCTTTGGCATAAAACCACACTCCAATGTCCAAAATTAAGCCCAACACAAGACAACCTGAAACAGAACGAAATTGTTTTCACTAAAGTTACAAATAATTTCTTCCATTTTAATCTTCTATACAATAGATCAGATGAGATAAACAAATTAGTTAAAATAAATTAATAATTATACTTAAAAAGGTTTTTCCTATTTGGACTTATAAAATAGAAAACACAAGTGAAAACAAAGAAACTTTGAAGAATAGCAGGCTGTCGCTACCGACAACCTTGCACTCTCCTCTAAAAGTTCAACAACTCTGTGTCACACTCAAACAGAACTGCTTTTGTAGAAGATTGACACCATAAATGTAATTATTAAGCAATGTTAAGGATTGTACAAGGGCAAACAGAATTAGAAATGAAAAGATCTAAGAAGTATTCTGTTCTTATCTGTTCGTGATAGAAACAATGCTTAAACCAACACCTGGATAAAATACATAATGACTATTGGGGGCTTGCAAGAAACCTACTTTAACTTTTTTTTATGGGAACCACAAAAAAGTAAAAATTAAATAAGATTGTTAGTGTTCCCAACAAAAAATATCACATTTCTCATAAAAATAGAAATAGAAGTATTATAATTTCAGTAATTTTCTGGATTGTGATAATTTCCTTAATAAGACATGACATTGTTTCAGGAAAGATATTTCCCCCGCAACTGCTGTTGTTGAATTCATTCACGAAATTCTTGGAAATTTGTAAGCAAACAGAAAAGGTATATTCATTGACCTTCTCAAAGACATTTGATAATGTCACAAACTATTGCTAAAAAAGCTCATATTAAATAATAGACTAGATTTAATAATAGTGTATTAAATAATAGGACACTTTTGGAATAAGAGGTAGAGTTATACTCCCGTTTTTCTTTCTTGGCGCACGGGGGTGTGTCAATAAAATGGTATTTCTCACGGTATTTCGCGTCGTTCTCGGTTACGCCGCTAGAAGTCGCGTGATCGTGACTGTATCGAGCAGTACTGGCGAACATGCGACTCTTGGCGGCATACCGAAGAACGACGCAAAATACCGTGAGATATTCCATTTTATTGACACACCCCCGTGCGCCAAGAAAGAAAAACCAAAGTATATACTGCGATTTTTGTAGGAAGAGCTCTCAAGATAACTCAAATCCCATCTTCGCGATGGAATATGTCACGGCATTTCGTATCATTCACAGTCGTTCCGCTAGATTTCGCACGATCGCGACCGTATGAAGCAGTGCTTGCGATCATGCGACTTCTACCGGCAAGACCGAGAAAAGATGCGAAATGTCGTGACATATTCCATCGCGAAGATGGGATTTGAGTTCTCTTGAGAGCTCTTCCCACAAAAATCGCAGTATAGTCACAGGACTTTCGGGTACAGAGAATTTCCGGCATTCTGAAAATATGTTATTTGAAATTAAATCAAACTTTGACAGTAGTGCTGCAGGAACCATAACTATTTCTGAAAAATGTTAAAGATATTCCAAGTTCCTCTGATTTTTACTTTCTCGCTCTTACTAACGTAAGAAGAGAAAGTATTGTAATCGTGCGCCAGAAAACGGTGAATTTTCGACACAAAAACTCTTATTGTCAGGACCTTGTAAAGAAAAAGTGAATAAATCCAGTGGCTTAATATAGAAAAAAATCCTCTAGCACATGGTGTAGCCAGAATCCATGATTTGTGCGAACTTGATACCGAAAATCGATTGAAGGCAAAACGTCTGTCTCTGACTGCCCATCCATCTGTGCACAACACTATACTGCGATTTTTCTAGGAAGAGCTCTCAAGATAACTCGAATCCCATCTTCGCGATGGAATATGTCACGGCATTTCGCGTCTTTTCTCGGTCTTGCCGGTAGAAGTCGCATGATCGCAAGCACTGCTTCATACGGTCGCGATCGTGCGAAATCTAGCGGAACAACTGTGAATGATACGAAATGCCGTGACATATTCCATCGCGAAGATGGGATTTGAGTTATCTTGAGAGCTCTTCCTACAAAAATCGCAGTATAGCGCATAAACCATTCAACAGATTTTATCCAAAATTGATATTCCCCAACTGTTCTGGCTGATGTCGTGGCCCCTGTAATTTGGAACCGAAATTTTAATTTTGAGGGTACTTTATATTAAGCCCCTCTGACATTTACAAATATTCAAAAATTTTTCGGCGACTTCCTACAACTATAATAATGTCGACAAAGATTTTTTTCTGGTTGAAATCTGTTCCTTAAAGACAAATCTTGAAATAAGGTCATGTTCGACTTTCCACAAATACGAGTAGTTTTCATGTAATTTTACCTGAAATCTAGGTAATTTTTAATTATTTCCTGAAAAATCGCTCCAAATTTATTCATTAAAATTTCTCCACATATGTAATAAGGGACATTGAGAAACATGGTGTTAGTCCCACTTTCGGGTATTACTTGTTTTTTCAAAAATTGCAACAACAAAAAATCAAAACTACTAAATTGAAGGTAGAGATTTTTGCATCAAAATCTGTTGAACAAAATTAGCTCTTTAAAAAAGGTCATGTATAATTTTTTTTTTTAATAGTCATTTTGGGGTAATTTTTGCTTGAAATTATTGAAAAATATATAGGTTTCACACCAACTATGGGCCATGAGAAAAAATGAATGATATGAAAAATTGTTAATTTAATTTTTATTACAATTTACTATTGAAAATGCAAATATAAATTTTTTTTACTTCTCGCACTTTTAACTCTATTCCACAACTTATATTCTTAATGTATTGATGTATTTCTTTCAAGCAATCCGAAAAGCATAATTGAAATTTGCGCATCAAAGCTGCCATCGTATTTGCAAAGCTCATTGTTGTTGAACGTTGAGATGGTGGTGGAGATAAGATACAGCTGTTTTATTTAGTCAAGCTTTTGTTTCCAAATTAACCTTTTAGAAATGATTCAAGGCCTATTTGATAATCCATATTTTTTGTCACTGTTTTTTCTCATGCCTTAAAAAAAATGTGTAAATTACTGTTCAGAATGCCCAGTGAGATATGTTATATACCATTTAATATCATCTGATACCTAAAAAAAATTTCTGCCTATTGAATAGAAGAAAAAGGTACATTAACTGTATAACTTCTTCAATATCTTTAAGAGAACTATGCCTGCAAAAGTTTTTCTATAAGAGCCTGTACTAATTTAAATTTAAAAAAATAGGCCAGTAAAGACCAAATTGTTTCTTGCTGTCTTGAACAACAGAGTTTACTTTCATTTAAAGTATTTTTGGGGGAGTACTTCACCATGGTCGATCTGACAAACATTCAACAAAAATTTTATTTTCCTACACTTCATTTGAGGCAGCGTCAATACATAAAAGGTGGTAATAAATTTACTTAATATTACAAATTGTAGAATATTAGTAATTTAATTAGTTTATTAGTACTAGCATTATTTATCAACTATGTATGATATAGTATGACTAACTGATTAACAAGTTGAAATCTATATGCAGATGGAAATAAGCATTTTTGCAAAGAATTGATTTTATTCAGCAAGGGAATGAACATAATTTTGACAACACTATGCTGACAGCAGTGCACTGCTGTCTTCTGTATAATTTGCTCCAAATACTGTACAGTCAAAAGTATTCCTGTTGTTTCATTCATCAAAGGAAGAAATGATTGTTGCTCCTGACTATGGAAATGAATGCAGATATGAATCATAGATGTCTTTGTTCGAATTGGACGTTTTCAAGTAATAGCTGAGGTGTTAGTAGTGAAGAAAATGCATTATTTCAATATTATGTAGTTGTTTCCAATAACGTGAGAAAGTATGTGCTCTTGTAACACCCCTAGTTTCGGAAAATTCATTGATCAAAATCTAACAAGCAATAAACGTATGTACTCTCTGTAATTAAATTAACTCAATTATATTACTCTTAAGGCACTTTTCCAGATACCTCTCAAAACTAGTGCACTTTTATCAATCTAATATGGCACAATCCACTCTCAAATACATAATGGTATTGAAATATGGGGAGGAACAACACAAAGAATATTGATAGATTAATGGACCTACAAAGGAAGAGTCTTATAAGAAAATCTAAAATTAAAGCAGGGCAGTTCTACAAACACTTTTACGTAAAATATGAAATACCGTTGTATCACTCCGTTTACAAATTAATACTATTAATAAAAAACAATGTACACTATTATTACACAGGTATGTTACAGAATTAGATAGAATACATACAAACAAAAAAGATATTCTAAATTATTGTACATGAAAAAGAGAAAAAAACACCATAATCAAAATTACAATTTCTGCTAGTGCATGTCATAAAACCCAACTTAGTATGGTTAAATACTAGATACTTATTAAACTTATTCATTCTAGTTTCACTAACCTGTGGCTGTAAAGTTAATCACATATCGCAACATGTGACCATCATAAAACCAGCAATTTCCACTGTGTCCACATGTCTCACCCCAAACAAGGCAAACAGAATCTGTAACAGTTTGGATCACAAGAGCAAAAACTCATGAAAAAAATGCTGAAAATCATTTTCATCACTGTTGTCGTTATTTAGTGGGAAAAAAAAAAAAGTATTTTCTGCTTGAAATCAACACTCAGACAAAACTCACCTAAAATAATGCCAAAGACGATTGGTGCAGGGATGTAAACAAGGCAACAGAGCAGGATTTCCATGACAGCAATAGACATTGATTTATCTTCTTCATTCACACTCCTGTGCAATGTTCAGAAAATAGTATCATTGATGAATACTTGGTCGCTTTAATCAAACAGTTCATTATATATATATATCTATATCGACATATCTATCTATCTATCTATCTATCTATCTATCTATCTATCTATCTATCTATCTATATATATATATATATATATATATATATATATATATATATATATATATATATATATGATTTAAACATTTGTTGGACATGTTGGCTACATTTCCAAACAAGGGTTGTCTATGGCACAGAAGATCAATTTTAAAAAAAGGCGAAAAGAATTATTTTCTTATATATAGAAAAGGTATTGAAGATGGTCAAGAGAAATAAAGTGTCTTTATTATTATTGTATTTAAACATTTAGAACTAGAACATAAATACTGTATAAAGAGCTAGATAGATAATTGGAACAAAAGTCATGTTCATGAAGTTAATGCAAGGTGCAAAGTAAGGCCATGTATTTCCCCCATGTAATTTTAATATTTTTTACTTACTGTAGGAGTACATTTTTACTTTCCCATATACATATGTATATAGGGAGTAATATACGTAATATAGGGAAAGTTATGTAATGCTGCGCAAAAAAATGGCGAATTTTCATCAGAAAAAAATTCATTGCCGGACCCTGATAATGAAAAAGTGGATAAAATCAGTTGCTAAATTAAGAAAAAAAATCCCCTAATATGGTGAAGCCAAATGGTCACTGTAGCCAGTGTAGCATGGTATTTCGTTTTGTGGGTCCTCAATACCAAAAAACCAAATGAAAGCAAAATCCACTTGTGAACACCACTAGCACCTAAACCATGCATAGGATTTTTTCCACATTGAAGAAACCCCTGTCCATGTGGCGTTACTCAAAGCTTTGAGATTTTGAAAAACTTTCTTCAAAATTTGAGGGGAACTTTACATGAAGCCCCCCGGACCTATTAAAAATTTTCTCAAAAATAGCCCCACATTTTTTCTTTAAATTTCTTGTGAGAGTAGAGTTAAATACACTTATTAAGATGGCATATGTCCGATTTTCACGGTTAACCCTGAATTTTCGAAAATTGCAAACGTTTTTTTGGCATCTTTCTACAACTACAAAATTGAAGACAGCAATTTTTTCTTCAAATAAAATTTGTTCTCCAGGGTGAGTTTTTTCATTCAGATCATGTACATTTTTTACAAATTTTTTTAAAAAAACATTTACTTTAAATAATGTCCTATAAAGTTTATTGAAAACTCAACTGTTTTCTATGAAAACTAGCTCATAATTCGGCATTTTCAGAAATGCTGAAATACCATTTTCTCATTAATGGCTCCCAATTGTTTCTTCAACGTTTTCAAATGGACAGGGCAAATTACACTCTTTAATATTATATAAATTTCATATTGGGGTATTTTTTTGTTTTTTCAAAAATTACACAAAAGTAATTTTTTTTAAGATCTCTCACACTGCTCCTGCACATTTTCAGCAATTTGTAAACACTACTGTATTTGTGAGTTTAAGTGCTGCAAATGACTTTTATCAATGTTTATCGAAATCACAAAAGATTCCTGTGAAAAAGAGCTTCAATTTTTACATTTACTGTAGCACTTAAACGCGATTTTCTTAAAAAGGCTCCAAACTTTTCTAAGAAAATTGACATTTAGGTTTAACTGTTCTTTAATATTCTATAAATAATATTTCCTTTCTGCTATTAAGAATCCAAAAAATTAAGAAAATGTCAAAAAAATGAACTTTGGGTGACAATGAATGGCAGCTGGCAAGAGTATGTGTCAAGTCAGAATAGCTAGCCAAGACCAAAGAAAATAGAAAACTAATACGAGAAAGCCTGCGCCATTTTGTAGCACCACTAATTAATTTAGAGTTAGTGTAACAAACTCAAGAAAAAATAACCAGAATAAGTAGCTCGATTGTGTCAACATGATAAAATAAATAAGACTACAAAATGTAGTAATGTTTTTTATTCCTGAAGATGTTTAGGGAGACTATAAGAAAAACTATAAGAATAGGTAATTATCATAGTCAGGAATGGTAAAGATGTTGAGAGAGTAGTAAAACACTATTCATATTTTTTTTTATTTTAATGAACTATTAACACTATTAATAATTTTGTTATTAACACATGAAAAACGACAATAACCTTCTTACATTTACTTTGAGCAATCATTATAAAGAGAAATTTAAGTATACAAACTTTGTGAAGAAATTGCTTTCTCAAATTTCAATAAGATAAGAATTGAATAAGATCTTATGACCTCTGCTTGGGTAGAGCTGATATGTATGTAGTGCAAGTTCACAAATAGGGAAAAACCAAAAGCTATGTATATCAGGATGGATATGAAATAACTTACAAAATCAAGGCAGGAAGAAGATGTCCTAAATATAAAACTGCTTATCACACAGTATTTAATTTTAGTCTATTTGTAATTTGGGAACCAGAGAGACTGTATATTATCAATCATGCATTCACAAGCTCTCTGAAACTTCTCTCCAGAATGTGTTTTGCTGGTTTTTAGATGTCGTACTGTAACCTTCTTTTCACCTTGTGACTAATTAGGATGAGACCTGAATGGCCAAAGTGAACAGAGACTGACAGTGGAAACATACCAAACCATTTTAAAATGTAATTACATAACGGAAAATTAGTTGCTCCAGGTCCATAAAAAATATTTAGTACCTCCTGTTCTCAGTCTTGTTTTATTAATATATTTCAGACAACACTTCATAGAACCCAATGGTAAGTTCACTTGCATCCCAATTCAGATATTTCTGTACATGATAGGCAATGAAGTGTGGTATCGCTCAGGATGAGCTGAAGTAACTGTAGGTGAATTTTCATGAATGAACATGAAGCTCAATGGCATGATGAATTTAATAAACTATAATGAATTATTTGTGACAAAATATTATTTTCATTTTCAAGAACTTATATTTTCATTTTATTCTACTTATAAAAATATATAATAATGTAATAAAGAGATAATTTTAATTAAAGAACACGGTTTGATGAAAGCTATTAAAAAGCAAGATATCAACACCTATTTTGAAGAAGAGGTTTAGTAAAACTTCGTAATGATTAGTTTATATTAAATCCAACCACTGTCATTGACCACTTTCAATAAAAATATTTTAAAGTTTATACAAAATATTGGTTTTTATGCTTTTTAGTTCAGTCTCTGAATTTATTTATAAACATAATTTCAATATTTTATTTTTTGCAACATTAATCACATGGTACAAGCTTTCATCATTAAATTTTCAGCCAACTTTATACAAGTGGTATATTACTTATAAAATTAATGTGCACATGAATGAATAAACATATGGGGCTGTTTTATTTATTTTATACCCACAAGATTGAAAATTGTCAATTTTAGGTGAAGAATTTTCTTTAATTGCAGTCTTACCTAAATTGAAGGAGCATATTTCCTGACTTCCCTGTAGCCTGAAGAAATCGCAGAATACTCTGCATTATAAGGAACAGAGTAAAATTGCCAGAGCAGTCTGTTATGCATGCTCCATCAACAACATTGTTGTTTACAGCACATGAACAGTTACTGAAGGTCTGGGGAAATGATTAATTGCAATTAAAAAATTATAATCAAATAGATCCCCAAAATATCATGCCATTTTATTTTCTGTTATACCTCAGTAAGGGGTCGTCCATAAATTATGTAACGCAAATTTGGAGTATTTTGAATACTCCCCTCCTCCCACTGTAACACACCCATAACATGCCCCCAAAATTGAATGCCCCCAAAATAATTACGTAACACTTGAGACCCCTCCCCCCCCCATATACGAGAAATAAAAATAAATTATATCACAGAAAAAGCAATTTGCATTAATTTTATTTGTTTTCTATTTTAAAATTTTTGATAATTTAAGTCAGAATTAATCAGAGATGCTGACTACATGTCAAATAGCATTGGGAACAAGAGCTGTGTGAAGGAAGAACGCACAGACATGGAAATTTCTTACAAGCCATGCACGTGTCATGGATGACATATGAGTGACAATTACTGTACACAAATTTAATTGCATTCTAGAATCTACTACAGATCGGTTTTGAATATTTTATTCATAATCTTACAGATAAAATAAAAGTTATGAAAAAATAGTTTCATTTATTGTAATAAATTACAAAAGAACTTTAAATTATTAATGTTTTTTAAAAAGTAATTAATATTTTAATATTTTGATATTAGAAAGAAGAAAGTAGCTTTTTAACCAGATGTCGAAAAATTTAAAATAAAATAATGTTACATAACACTAAACGAACACCCCCCTTCCCCTAAGGAATGCAGCACAATGCTGCCTCAAGTGCCCTGCCCCCTCTTTGGCGTTACGCAATTTGAGGACAACCCCTAAGGTTGCACTTGTAAATAATTTTTCCCTCGATTTCTACAATTTTTTAGTATTGTCACTTCAGTAAAAATTACATATAATCGCATTTATCAAATATCCACATCACCACTTTCTAATGCGCGGAGAAATTGAAGGAAAACAATGCTGCTTCCCATCATGCGAAAAGACTATGGTTTCGAAATATAGCCAGAAACTCGGTGAATCCAAAGACAATGAAACAGCTTCAATTCATTCGACTGAAAAATGCTTACATTGATACGCCTACTCTTTGACGACAGAATTTCATACTCAGCGCGCCACTCTTCAAGACATCTGACATCATATGACAGCAAGGCTTCGACGAAGAGGCTGCTCGCCATTAAATACATGCTATTCACGTTTGCGTTAAGAAACAGCAATATTTTTGATATTTTTGGTATCTAAATAAATTGTATGTATGAGCAAATACCGCGATTTCTACATTGTGATGGTACCGATATTATTTTCATTATAATGAAAATGAAAATTCGCTGATAATTCCTCTTGTAAAGCGTTACCTCGCGGTACAAGAACTGTCAAATTTAAATTTAAAAAAATTAAAAATTTAAAACGTTAAAGGCTTACACCATTGTCGGTTTTATGGTGCGTAGAAAGGGTCCAGCAGGGCGCGGTGGTGCGGCCTCGGAACGAATTTCGTGTAAAAAAGGCTTTTGCGAGGCACAGAGTTTGAAAGGACAGACTGAGGGAGAGTATGAAGACTGGTTTACGGCGTCTTAGTTAGAAAAAGAGCGACACGCTGACGTAATTGAATAGTTACCCCGAATACAGAACGAACCCACAAAAAGTCGAAAGTTGAGATTTCAATGGAATAGTGACCTATTGAACAGAATACATAGCTTCCTCGTTTCTGAGGGGGTATCGGCCATTCCAAAATAAGTTATTCTTTAGGTAAAGTTGGCCTATTGGCGAATAGTAATCTATCTGCAGCAAGATATCGGATCGATAAGAGTATATCATGAGCGGTAGTGCCTTGACTAAAATTTGACTTCAGAGTGATTCACAGTTCATAATATATTGATGGTATGTAAGTTTTCTACAGAAATAAATTAACTGACTCTGATTAGAGTTTTTTTCTATTTCCTGAAAACTTTTCCTTTTGTGGGTTAGATCTCTATTCGTGGTAACTATTCAATTGCGGCCCCATGGGGAGGGGATGCTTCGCTGCGATCGCCTGTATCGAAACTGTCCATGACCAGTGGTGGCTGCGGCAGCGAGGTTCAAGGGGCACTGCCCTTCCAAATAATACCTATCCATCTTTCCTTTCCTTTTGTATAGTATTTGATGTTAAAGTAGTTGTTCGCCAGGTTTCTCCGATTTCAGAATTCAAAAAGCCCGGCATTTCATGTCCTGTGTTTTCCTTCATTGGTTAGGGATGTTCTAGAACTGTCTTATTACAGTGTAGCCAAATTTAGTGTTGCAGTGAGCTCAATGCTTTGGAGTTGTGAAAGTTGCAACATGGGACTTGCAAATGGTGGCTGTCTGCAGCGCAGTCCGGAATCGGTGACTTGGGTACTTGGAAAAGGTTTCTTGCAGGATGTCCAGAGCTAGTACCTACTGGCGATGTTTTGAACTCCGGCTCCAAATACGTTTCCTCCAACTCGTCTACAGGGTACAAAACCTATTCCATGATGGAAGAATATTTCTTCAACTACGACCTATACTGTCTTCAGTGTTTGCTTGCATCTGGCTTAAATATTCCCATTCAAGAACTTTGTGCCCTCTCCCTCAAAATTGCCTCTGGAGCCGCCAATGTCCGTGACTATGACGAATGGTGTGTCACCAGATAATTTAAGTATTTCAAGTAGAACACGGCAAAGAAACAAGACTGGCCCTTTGTTTGAACAAAAGGGAGACAGTGAACGAGGTCAGCAAAGCGGTGGCTCGCTCATTAGTAATGCGAAACTCACAATCCGAGTGACGAATAAGAATAGAGACCAATGAGAATAGACATGTAACTAGATCGCAGAGACGCCTCCGCCAATTACAACACGCGAGTAGGCGGTGGGAGATTCGAGGGAGGTATGAAAGTGTTGATGGATTGATGGAGGGAGGTATGAAAGTGTGATAGCAACTATGCACGAATGAAATATTCCTTCCTCACTTTGCTTACCTACTCATTCGAATTCCTTGAGAAAAGCCACACGAAGTAGACTCGAGAAAAAAAACGGGCAAAGGTGTAGGACAATCGCTGTCTGGCTCGCGAAGCTAAGGGACCCTGGTACAGTTCGTAATCCTGCAGAGCGCTGTGATAGCTCGGCGAGCATAAAGCGCGGTCACCTACCAGCTTAAGGGCCTCTTCGATGAACAATTTTGGAATTACGAATGTGTGTACCGTGGGGTGACGAATTCTAAGGAACCGTGCATCCCAACATAGAAAATGTTAATTGAAAAGGCCGCAAATGTAAATAGCGGCATTGACAGCGGCACCCCAGGGCAGTAGAGGGGTGTCCAGAGAGTCTTTAGGGTGCCTTCCCATGGGGCCACTCGGTGGCGCCACCGCGAAGCGGCAAAGCTCTTCAGACACAGCTCATCGACCGCGCGAGAGGAAGGTTTCGTGAGTCACACCGCTGTGGACTCACACGCAACACTCACCGTGCTGGATACTCGGGATTGACATGAAATTTCACCAGCTGATAGAACACCATGCAAAACCTATATACAGTGGCGTAGGCTCAATGTATAGCGAGTGATGCGTTGCATCCCCTAGATTTTCTTTACTTTAAACTATTTTCAGTAAAGTAATTTACTTTCTTCCGTAAGCATCTCCTTCTGTTTGTATATTCCCTCCCGCCATTTACGTGCGCTCTCCAATAGGCGGTATTTCCTTCGCTGGATGTGACGGGACCAGAAGCATCCCTTGAACGACATCGCTACGTTGGTGAGGTCATTGAACTCACGGCCATGCGCTGTGTGCAAGCTGTGTGGTTTCGACGGCCGATGATGTGACCAGGTTCTCACATCTCAGGCTTCTGAGTTCTCATTGGCGTTTTTGTATCCCCTCCCAAGAACCTTCCATACCCCTCCACTGATGCAGTCATAATTCGGCCGTACGCCTGGGAATCACAGACGTCACGTGCCGCGATTGTGGGCCCCGAAGCGGGGAGCGGGGCGCGGGGGGCAGACGGCACGACTGACTTTCTTCACAACTCATGCACGTCTTCCAACTATGCTTAAGCACATTTCAACCTGATTCAGTTTAGGTGGGTAAGACGATGTGTGTTAGCAGGCCTGACAAAACAAGATCACTGCCTTCATGTAAGAAAATAGTAGGTAGGGACAGTCCGTGAAGTCCAAACGGTGGTGCGATGTGATTTCGTTCGTCTTGTGTGTCCTTAGTTGTAGCGTAAATGCTGTTTCGTACTGAATGTGCGTTAATAGACTTCATTGTTCAAACTATTGATACGTTAAAGAGAATCGTGAATTCGAAATTGTAACGTGAAAGAATAAAACGTGTGTGTGAAAGGACGCGACATGGCACGCACATCCAGTACATTTATGGCAGCGGATGAGTTACTTGTGACATAGAACAGTAGTGAAACGTCTCATTGTTCTATAGACAGGATTCTTCAAATTCCGTTCTTTCTCCTATTCTGAAAGACTTAAGGTAATTAGTGATTGATAACCAAGACAACGCGAATCGATCTCGAGTTCGAAAATTAGGTATGTACTTTTTATGGTTTATTTTTTAGTTTTGTTTTGTTTATGGAAGTTAGTGCATACAGTGAGAAATTGGTGATTTTCAAGTAAGATTCAGTAGGTATCTAATTTGCAAAATAAACTTTTAAAATACTTCAGAGTAAAATAAAATGAAGCAGACTTTAAATATTGGAATTATGCCTTCAATCTGTAATATCATGATCGCATCCCCACATCAACTAGTCAGGAGACGCCACTACCTATATATGCAAATTTTGAAGTGCTATGGAATATTATAAATAGTGATTTATAGGCATTTTGTATCAGGACCTTTCGTGACCTTCGCGCTTTCCGCAGCGGGCGAGCCGTTGCTTCGGCAGGTTACGCGGCGTCCATCAGCTGGGATCAGATTTCCAAGCGCGTTCGTTTAAGAATTCGTATTTATCTTTTCTTTATTGTATATGTTTATTATTTATTTTTTATTATTTACTGATTTGTTGTGAATTTATTTACTTACGTATTAATTATTTAATAAGTATTGTCTGATTAATTAAACCACATTGTAATCTTTAAATCCTGTAAATAATGTCAGTATGCATTTAATTATTGCATTCGAATTACTCATGTATGTGTTCTCGTCCTACTGGTCCATCTGAACTTGTAAAGAAAACACCCGTTTTTCTCACCCCGCCTGCCCTCCAAGTAACTGAGACCTTGCCGAAAAGCCGATATTGCAGGCGCGGTGTATGAGTAACGGCCGCAGAACCAGCGGCGAGCAGCGATTTCCGCCCTTCCACGGTCGGTAAGGTCAAGAAAGATCCCAATACTAATAATCGCAAAAACACTACTTGCGGTGCTTCATAGCACGTAAAAAATGTGTATGTAGGGGTTTTGAAAGGTGCTGAACAAGCTGGTAAACTCTCAAGTCAATCCGAGTATCCAGGATGGTGAGTGTCAGGCGACTGAAAGGCAGGAAGCATGCAAAAATCGGTTCAGAGGCGCGTGTATATTGCGATTTTCGTAACTTTGTCCCTGACAGGAATCAACTGTTTCGCTGCCATCCAATCGGGAGCTTATATTTCCGGACAGTGACGTCACTACGGTGACGTTCAAGCTCCCTATTGGATGAACCCGTGAACAACTAATTCCTGTCAGGGGCTAAGTTACGAAAATCGCAGTATAGCGTGAACGCTGCCAGTTAGAACTGTGGTCTGCTGGAGCTGGAGCGGACGCGCTTCTCGCGGGTGCTGGTGGCGGAGTGTGAATACATTCATTTAAACAAGTACTTTGTCAGAAGACACGCCTCTTCGGACCAAATTAGTAATATGGATTCTAATCGGGCTAATTAACTGCAATCCGCCCGCCATAACTGGCTAGCCGAGAGCCGCGAAGTATCCTGAACATTATTTCGTTCATTTGGATTTATCGGTGAAAATCAAAACTGTTTCATTGCTTTTGTATTTTCCCGAGGCCCTGGGTATATTGCAAAACCATTGACATCACTCACAAAGTTATAGTCTTCTTGGGTTTCTCTCAATTTCTGCGCATAATATAGATAATAATAGTAATAATTCTAATTGACTTTTTTATAAACTAAATAAATAATGAAACCACGCACCCTTTTGTCGTTCATGACTTCTGTGAGATAGCATCCCGCGTGGCATGGCGAATAAAAAGTTGTGAATGACTCTGTTACGCAAACAGGGGTGTACTTCATCTCTCTTCCACAGTCGCAAGCGAAGTTGCACGGTGCTGTCAGATTCCAGCTGGGGAATACCAAAAGAAAAAAACACTCATTTCATTGCAATATATTAGTTTACTTTTTAATTACAGACGTGTATGTTTATTAGGAATACTGCAATAGTTTATAATTTAATGTTTCATCTGCTCCCCCTCTTCCTCGACTGTTTTGCCCTTCCCCTCCTTCCTCTATTTTTGGAATTTCGTTTTAGGCAGTTTGTTCATTTGTAAAGGCAGGCTGGACTCCAGATAAGGAAATTTCTATAATAGCGAACTTCAGACCTACTACAACCCTTTAAAAAATCAAAAGGTGTATCAAATTAGCCCGCCTGATGGTGCTAACAAGATACCTACATTGGTGGGGCCAAAGAGGTACCGCTTGATGTCTCTACGAATTTTAATTGAGAACAACGAGCGGGCTTTAGTGATCTTAGGACCTTAGGGTTTAGTGTCTGAACAGTATTTTTTTTATTATTTTTTCTTTTTTTTACTTTCTCGCCTTACGGATTGTTTTCTCTTTTGCTTTGCCCAAATACTATAACATTTTGAGTTCCTGTTATTTGGTCATTAATAAAAGATATGTCCAATTATTAGCTACTTTTTTCTCACTTTTGGATATCAATAAGTAATCATTCTAAAGTGTATCAAATTAGCCCCAATTTTTTTTCTGTATCATATTGTGATATACCAGAATATTATAGATTTTATTTAATGATGTTAGCTATAAATGGGTATACAATATGGCGGTATATGCGGCCTTAGCAACGTCAGCGCAGAGGTTGGCAAGGTCAACAAACTATACACGGGCCTTGATGACGTCAGGACGCCGGCTAGATGGCTGAAGAACCTAAGATATAATTGGTGCAAAAACGAATGACTGACGAAGGTCGCGGCTACTCGGATTTGTAAGAGACGCACGGGTTGGTTATTAAAGATTAGATAGTCTAATTTTTACCGCCGTGTTTTGGAAAAATAGAAGGATGGACGCCTACCGAGCCATAAAGGGTTTAAAAATGCATTAATTCTGATCGGGTAGTGAGAAGTGTTCTTCTCTCTCTGGTGCCGTAGCGTAAAGATCGTAGACAATATAGTGGTAAAGTGAGACTTGAGAAGTGATAGTTTGTTTCACTCCAGAAGTGATTTCGTTGTTCCGAGGACATTGCACTTCAATAGTTTAGAGAGACTAGTCGGATAAGTGTTTAGGCAGTGTGGACTGGACGTGTCATTTTAACAATGTTGGCATGCTAAAATACTGCAGCCATCATGACCAAGATTATTCTTTGAATTTTTCATTTGTCAATCATACATAATTATTACATTTCAGATTCCACGATACTGCAGATCAGGTAATCGGCTATCGAAGATATATTGTATCCGGACCCATTAGCTGGATGTTTAGAATCTCAGGACATGTACCCAATGATTGATCCTATTTTTCATATATTAATACATTATATTAATAGGTAGTTTCTGGTCCAGCCTGACTGAGATCATACTTTTTACTTTCTCGTAAATGTAGACAAATATTCGAACTCGAGAATTCATTTGTGGTCTGATCAATCTGTCTCAAAAATGACAGTACAACACCTAAAATGTTGGCAAAGATTCTTCTGTCTGTCTAAATGATTAAATTAAATTTTTCAACCACTCACTGAAATATCATTTCATATTATGCTTCTGACCTTACTCCGGAACCTAGTAGATTAACAAATATCGAAAGAACATGGGTAAATGTTTCACTCACACACGCCTCATCACGTCGAGTATACTGCGATTTTTCTAACTTTGCCCCTCAAGGCCGCTCAAATCCCATCTTCGCGATGGAATATGTCACGGTATTTCTCATCTTTCTCAGTCGTTCCGCTAGATTTCGCGTGATCGCAACCGTTATCAAGCAGTGCTTGCGATCATGCGACTTCTACCGGCAAGACCGAGAAAGACGCGAAATCCCGTATGATATTCCATCGCGAAGATGGGCCTTAAGTGACTTTGAGGGGCAAAGTTAGAGAAATCGTAGTATAGTGAAGCCGAATCAAAAGAAACGCTTTGAGGCCAATGCATTGTACCTGCCATCGTTGCCAGAGGCCCCATGCAGTCGGTTGGCGGGACAGCCCAGGAAGGCCCAGCTGCAGTAGCCAACACATCCAGCACCTCAGCAAAGACGTTCCAGGCTGCCAGGAAGCGTGGCCGGGGGCGGAAGCGCGTGATCAGCAGCCCCGACGCTAGCACACCCAGCGCGGAAAACACTAGGCCCACGGACCCTGTAAGCAACAAGAGAGACAAAGAAAATTACACAGTTACTAGTTGAATGTGGCGTCGCCGACGCTGTTAACTGCTTTAGAAGTATTTTCGTGTGTTGAAAATTTCTAAATGTCATGCATTGCTTTGTTTAAATAAATTCTTACAGTATCTGGCATTGGACTGACCAATGAATCGTAATAGCTGATAATAGTATTCTCCAGTTCAAAAATTCCCAACACTCAATGGCCTTGCGTGTTCCCTCCATAGGAGATATGAACTTGTAATATTGCACATTGTAATCGCCGGAAAAAATATTTGCAGGTATGGATGATGCGCATAGATATAATTTAGTACAGCTACGTTTCGGAAGCTTTTTTGTTAATATGTACAAAAATGCATATAAAAGGTCACCTGTAAGCTGTTCTTCGGCGTTATTCCCTAATAAGATAATTCTCAATTAGTTCCAAAAATTCTGTTGCAAAATCTTCTAAAACTGCATTTGATTCTTCCTCGAATTCGCTTAACAGTTTCATATTTTTGTCTCCTAATTTTTGAAGAGATTAAAACTGAACAAACGCAGTCTAATTTGTGTCCACTTCTACTTTCGCAATTGCTCTATTAATAATTTTGTAGGCAAATCTACATAAACATTAAAAGGCGACTGTTTTGTATATTTATGTAAATAAGCTGTTATATTTAATAACAATATGTTGTTAGTCACAGTCATTTAAAAATCGGTATTTGCACGCTTAAGAACGTAAATGTGAGAAGTCGAACGTAAGAATATAAATGTCCTTTCATTCTCTAGCAATACTCGCTGTTTAGTTTCCTCCCAATCCATTTTAAGTTCATCATCAAATTTAATAAGTTTCCAAGGCAATACAGTTCTTAGGTTTTTGCAAATTAATTTTTAAAAATACGGCAATACGGTTGAAAATGAAATGAAATTTGCTGCACGATTCATTTAATTTAGAAATGGCAACAATCAATATAGCCATCCTCGTGAAAGAAAATTATGGTGTCGTGGAGTGAAAATTGCCTCTGGTTACAGGCATTTAATGAACGCCACCTACAGACATCTAATTAGGTGACGTTGGTTCCCGATCTACGCAGTAAGGTCGCCGCGCCAAACAAGCAAAATCACGTTTTTTGAAATTTCGTGTTAGAGTATTCTGGCCGGATCCGAAAACAAATGATCAGTGCCCCACCAGGAGACCGAGTCGCGTCGAAGGACACCTCGTAAGTCTCGATTGGTGCACGGGTAGTGGTCTAACCGCGAGAAACGGATCCGCACCCGCGCACACTCGCAGTTAACCAAATCTATAAGGTGATTCATGTTGTTATGCCAATAAACATAAAACTAGTGGTGCTCCAACAGCACTTACTTTCCCGTATTAGAGGAAACAGCCACGTAGTACTGAAATATTGCACATTATGCGCTACTACCATCTGAGTTTATAACTCACTGTTTCCATCGCAGTGTTGTCAGAACTATGTGAATTCTACAACTGCACAAAAACAGAATACAAAAGTTTTGTAAATCTGTATTGGAAAAAGAAGTCTGATACCCTGGACAATATAGAAATGCATTCCATAGAGCCATGATTAGAGAAGAGTATTTTAAAACCATGAAACAAATTCTCTACTCACTACAAATGGTACAGCATTTGGTGCGAAAACTAAATATTTTCATGCAAATATCAACATAAATCAGACAATTATAACTCCTTTTCATACAGCTCAATCAGGTCACAACAATGGCACGTAATTCACAGATATTCGCGAGTGCAGAATAAATTCCATTGTTGCAGACCCTGCATTGTCGCTATTCTGAAAACTATTAATTCTTTTACTTATTTCAAAATAAACAATTTCCAAAATATTAATGTGTAAGTGTATAACAAACGTCGAATGTAAGAAACGAAGAAAGAAATAATATACAAAATTGCACATTGTAATTTACGACGCACCCAGCTGTCCGAATTGCAGTAACTTTACACCGGGCTATTATGTTGTCATGAAATTATAGAAAAACTACTCGTATTTAGAAAAATGAATCATGACCTTATGTGAAGATGTGGTTTTGATAAATACATGTAATTGAGAAAAAATTGTATTTTTAAAATTGTAGTTGTAAGAAAACGACGAAAACGAATCGCAGTCTATTCCGGCTATTATGTTTGTCAGGAAATCATAGAAAAACTACCGATATTTTCAAAAAATTTATCATGACCTTATTTGAAGATCTGTTTTTGATAAGCATATTTCATTAAGAAAAACAATTGTGTCTTCACAATTGTAGTTGTAGAAAGTGTACAATTGTAGTGGTGCACAGTTGTAAAAAGTGTACAAATGTAGTGCTACAGAATGGCACAGACTTTCCCAAATTAGTTTTCTATTTCCTTGGGTCTTCGCTAGCTATTGCCACATACTCTTTCTTGCCAGCTACCATCTATCATCGCCAAAAGTACATTTTTTTGTCATTTTCTTAATTTTTCGGTTTCCTATTGATTGAACAGAAACATTAATTTTAGAATATTAAAGAACATAAAAACCTAGCCGTAAATGGCAATTTTCTTTTAAAAATTATGTGCCGTTTAAGAGAAAATGGCGTTTTAGCACTACTAAAAATGCGAAATTTGAAGCTCATTTTCACAGAAAATTTTTGAGTTTTCAAAATACTTATTTGAAGTTATTTGAAGCACTTACACTCACAAATATAATCATCTTTACAAATTGCGGATAATGTGCATATTAAAGATGTGAGAGATCTTTCAAAAAATTTACATTTATATAATTTTTGAAAAAAACAAAAAAAATCAAAATAAACTTCACGCTATACTAATGAGTGTAATTAGCACTATCCGTTAAAAAAGTTTCAAGAAAAAAATTGCAGCCATATACGAGAAAATGACGTTTGAGCATTTCTGAAAATGCCGAAATTTGAGCTACTTTTCACAGAAAACGGTAGTGTTTTCGAGAAACTTTACTTGACATTATTTAAAGCATATATACTCGTAAATATAATAATGTAAAAAAATCGCCGACAATGTAAATATTAACGACGTGAGAGACAAGTAAAAAAATTTACATTTTGGTAATTTTTGAAAAAACCAACCGATAGACCAAAATGGCTTTTATGTCATTGATAGAGTACATTTACCACTATCCCTACCAAAAGTTTAAAGAAAAAATTTGGAGCCGTTTTTGAGAAAATTTTGTTTTTGTAATTTTTTAAAATTGCACATATCGCACGCAATATTGCACGAAAACTACCAAAATTGTGAAAAACATTTACATGACCTTTATTAAAGAACTCAATATGCAGAACAAATTTTATTTGAAGAAAAAATCTCTATCTTCAATTTTGTAGTTGGAGAAAGACGCCGAAAAAAATTCAAACTTTCACAATTTTCGAAAATTCAGAGCTGTACGTGAAAATCGGACCTATGCCATGTTAAAAAGTGTATTTTCCTCTATTCATACAAGAAATTTAAAGAAAAAATTTGGAGCCGTTTTGAGAAAATGTTGAAAATCCCCGGGGGGCTCCATATAAAGTACCCCCAAATTTTAAAGAATCTTTTCCAAAATCACAAAGCTTCGACTAGAATCAGATCGACTGGGGAATATCAATTTTGAAGAAAATTGACCGAACGGTTTAAGCGCTAGCGTTGACCACAGACGGACAGACGGACGGAATGCCGTCAATCGATTTTTAAGTATAAAGAAGCAACAAATCATGGATTTTGACCACACCACGAGATAGAGGATTTTTTTTCTTAATTTAGCAACTGGTTTTATCCACTTATTCGTTTTCACGGCCCGGCAATTAATTTTTTTTCCGCCGAAAATTGGCCATTTTTTCGCGCAGCATTACATAACTTTCTCTATACTACGTATATCACTCCGTGTTTAAGTAGCGTTTATTGTCGACAGAACAACTTTTATAAATGGTGGTAGTTTTGCACTACATAATATTTATACATTGGTTGGTTGGAAAGTTCAGGATTGTTTTGACCTTTCGTGCGTTATTTATAGCAGTCTGAGGATTTTCCTCTCTTTTACTTCAACAACCTACATCTAATTTAAACTTACTTCATAGGCGACTCTGTCACGTCCTTATTGCTTTTATCTTCGCGAAATTGTAGCTGAAATGGCCTAACTCGCACAGGTGTCACTGTCACGTCCTTGTTGTGCACTGATTACTATTTACACTATTTACATTTTATCTGAACAATCACTTCACTATCTTCTTTGACAGGGTGTAGGGGCATCGAGGGGCTCCGGGTGGTGGCGCGGGAGTCTTCAGGTGAGGATTGGCCTCCGCCAGATGATCGGGCATCGGCCGAGGCGGCCCCCGCCGGGTACCGCTTTATTTATTTACACACACGGCGGTACTCGGCAGGGACCAGGTCTACTTGGGCGGTGTGCTTGTAATAGCAGGCGGCACTACCATTGATCGCTTCGGCGATAATGCGCTCTCTTGTGTGTTTGATCGCGCTGGTCTTTAGTAATTTATTTAGTACCGCCATGCTATTTGGGCACCACTCACCCAGGGCTCCTACCACAAGTGGTAGGAACTCGACCTCCCTGAAGTTTCTGGCTAATAGAACGGGGCGCACTTCTTCTTTGATATTTGGCGGCCTTTTCTGCATACTTCTCTTCAAGCTTCCCTAATGGTCGCTGTCTTCACGGCGGCATCGATACAGACAGCTTGATGGCCCCGCACCATTATCAGGTCTGGGCGTCGCCGGCCTCCTACAGCCTGGTCTTCATACAGCACAGACCATCCGTTCGCTACGGCCGCGTTTTTAAGGTGCATTAGCACGCGGTTGTGCCGCAGCTGCAGGATGGCACTGTGTGTCAGGCATTCGGAAATGACATGTCCGATCGTCTCTGCAGCAGGTATTTCTGGATTGTTTTTTCTGCTTGCAGCCGCGACGGCATATTCTGTTTACTTCTCATTCTGAGGTTGGAAATTTAACTTCTTTGAGCTGTTGAGGCGCGCGGCGTGTATGAATTTGTATACGGGCGGCCTCATATTTTTCGCCCGAGCGGAGGTAATAAGTGGACTCACGACCTACGCCCATGGTTGCCGAGGCATAGATGCCCTGCAGCTCCTGCTCCCGCCACCTTTTTGCATGTGCTTTATGGATCGACGAACGTATTAGTTTAACTAATAGATGGCGCGACTTTTAGATTGACCCGGGCGGGGGCGTCTTCTTCTTCTTCCTCACCGTTGGTATCAATGACAGTTGCGAGAAATTGTTCTAACTCCTCTGTACTTCCACTACGTATTACTTCCGCTGGGGCTGCCGTCAAGTTGGGGAGGGGGATGACTCCATCCTCATCCGTCTCGGGCTGAATTGGGTCATGAGCGGGCAGGGCCGTGGTGCCTACCATGCCGGTTGGGTCAGTGTTCTCCGCTGTGGGCACGGCCCACCTCAGCGTTCGCGCCTTCACGGTCCGGGGCGGGTGCCATCAGCTGCTTGCGACAGACGCTCCTGCTCCGGGGCGTCCTGTCGTCTCGGGTCGGGCCGCTTGCAGCCGTTTTGCGTCAGGTAGGTCCACCGTGCACGTTCTCTCCAGGGCGTCGCCGCAGGTAGCATCGGGAGGGTCACCGACGCACGTCTGCTCCGGGGCGGTGCTGCCGGGCTGCAAAAGGCAGTATTGGAGGCTCCCCGTTTCATAGCAGGGTCCAGGGCGTCAGGGGGAGACGGGTCAATGGAAGGGCCCGTGAGGAAGTCCCACGGAATCCGGATGTCGGCGAACCATTCCTCTTGTTCTGCGCCGTCGATTTGTAGCTCTCCGGTCGTCGTCGTCCTCCTCCTCATCCGCCCCCGCATTCAGCGCGTCACCGCGCCGCTTCGCAGTGGCGCGGCGCGACTGTTTGCGGATGGTGAATTCTCGCGGCAGCTCGATGTATGGGAGACCTCCGTCCTCCTCAGTCCTGGGTGGGGCGCCATAATAGCCCAAGCCGTCGCGAGGCTTGGCGGGCTCGGGTGAAGGTCGATCTACCAGGCGCACTACGGTCGTTCGGAGCCCCGAGAGGTACGTATATATATCAGCGTCTTCGGCACCCACATGCTGACAGTATGCGGCTTCCATCTGAAGGTCTGTCATCGCTGACGTTCGTACCATCGGGTCGGGCTTTGTTAGCAACTTTAAATGCGCTGTCAACTGACCACACGTCCGCTTCAGTGGATCGCCTCTAATAGTCCGATTCCACCGTCCCTCCCTGCGGCATACAGGAAGGCGGTGGAGGAAGCCATGGCTGAGGGACAAGAACTGCCTAGCCCTACTTCGGACAGTCTTGTCGTATTGCCGGAGCATTGAAATTTGTATAGCGGCCTAGCCTGAGGGGAAAGACGGTGGCTGGCTGTACAAACTGTTACCAGCGCGTCGACTTTTTTGATGGTCCCGGAGCTGAGATGATGCTATATTATCTAATAATCGGACCTGCTCGTTCAAACCCCTCCCAGGACTCTACTAGATTGAATCCTACTGGCTTCCAAGGTATTTAACGGCTTCCCCCTCAGTCATGCGGGCGTATGGGGGTTTGTCCTTCAAGTTTTAATGTAGCTTTCAAGTTCACGCCTCCTTTTTATGCACAGTGCTGCGACATTTTTGAGGCTTTAGTCTGAGTCCTAATGTCTTAAGTGTGTAATTAGTGAGATCTAGTCTTATTTGGAGATCCTCCGGGGATCTGCCATGACAGCCAGGTCGTCCGCATAAGCTAGAACTGGCGGGGGCAGTGTCAACTGCTTGTTCTTCTAGTTTTTGTCAGTACGGGATCTATAACGAGGTTAAAAGAAGCCCACTTAGTGGGGCACCCTGTCTGATGCCGCACCTAATCGGTTATAGGGTCTGATAGTCCCTCTGGTGTCATTATTTCGGGTGGTCGTGCCATCATATAGTTCAGTTACTATTTCCGTGGAAGGCACTCCACCGACCCCTACTGCCTCCAGAGCGGCTCCAATTGCCGCATGCGGGACAGAGCCGAAGGCGGTTGCAATGTCCAAGAGTGCCAGGCTTAGGCTGGTCCGTCCAGTTGTGGCGCGTAGGAGCTCCCTGCTGAGCATGTAGTTCTGCTCCAGCACACCATCAAGGGGCGGAAGCCTTTTTGTGCCTTCGCAAGGGCATTGTTTGTCTCTATCCATCGCGTGAGACGGGCAGCCCACAATCCGGTATAAAGTTTGTAGATTGTTGCCGTGGAGAGCAATGGGGCGCCAGTTAGAGGGATCGTTTTCATTTCCGCCTTTGTGGATTAGGATCGTGCGTGATTGTTTCCATTCACTGGGTACTTTGCCTGACTTTCTAATTACATTGAGCAGTGGGGTAAGTAACTTGGCATCTGGATCTATCTGTTTGAGATGCCCGTAGGAAATTCGGTCCCCCCCTGGGGCGGTATTGGCACTGAGGGCAAGTCTCTTAGCCACTTCTTCTTGGGTAAACTCGGTAGTGGTTAATTCATCCCGCTCAGTGACTATTTGGAATGTATTACTGTATTCTCCTTCATGTAGTTGACTATGTATAGCCGTGAAAAATTCAGTCAGCTTGGTTCGGCTGATGGGGACATCTATTATTATTGTTTTTGTTGATTACCCGCATCGCCTTTCGGCACTGCGTTTTATATGTGCGGTCTAATTCCTTTTGTATGCGGGTCGCTTGCTCTTCAGGGCTGCACGAAGGCGGGACGTAGTCATCAGAATGTTTTTATTTTGAGACCTTTCCTAATTTCCCTTACGTATGCACTGTAAACGTCCTCAATTTCTTGTTGCGTTGCGCCATGTGAGTTGCGCAGTAACTCCCATGCCTTATCTACTGCTACTCGCAGCTCTGGAGTGACTAGTGGTGGGCGGTTTCTTCTCCTGTTTGGTCTTCGGTGGGGGCTGTCGTTACTCGGTTTCTGTGAGAAGAGGGAGGGAGAGGAGGTGTTTCGTCAGCGGTCTCGTGCCTGTTAGTGCGGGGGCAGTTGACGGACTCACTCGTGCAGCCTCTGTTGGCCCGCCGGTGCTGCTGACGCTGTGGTTGCGGCGGTGGTGCTTGCGGCTGTTCATGAAGGTGGGAGGGAGGGGGAGAAGTCTGGTGATTGACGGGATGGGGTGGGTAGGCGGGGTTGCGGGAGTGGGAGGCTCCGGCTTGGTGCTCCCCTATGCTGTGATATTTCGGGTGGAGGGGCAATGTTTAGGGAGAGGAGGGGTGGTGGGTAGTTGCTGCTGGCCTCACGCGGTGCGTTACTAGGCTGGTTGCCACCTGCTTGGGGTCTGGGCGGAGCATGTTCACTGCGGCGGTCTGCTATTGGCGCGCCATCTCTTCTGGATGCAGGCGCACGTTGTTGGTCCCGGTCGTACTCTTCTTCAGTTCCTGATGCCGCAGTCCTCACTGCGCGTTGCCTTCGTTCACGTCGCATTCGGTTCTTCTTTTATGTTTCTGTTGCCTTGGCTACCAGTTAGGCGGTTTGTTGTCACCAAGAGGGTAGCATTTGTTCGGCCCGGTCAGGGGAGGGGCGTCTTTCTTGTGTTTGTTCTTCTTGCCTGTAGAAGGGGTGGACTGGGAAGGGGTGTTTTCTCCGCAGTCGTGCCCTCTTGCGTGGGCGTCCGAATCGTTTATTGTGATAAGGTGTCCTGTAGCTGGCTCTGCAGCAACGTCACCAGGGAGAGGAAGGAAAAGGTCCGCGGCCGCAAGGAGACGTCTTCTCTGTGATACAAAGGTGTCGGGTCTATGCCTCTGCGGGTCCTCCATTGGACGTCGCTGCTTGCGAGGTAGATGGAGGCGCCTGTGGAGGCTAACGTGTTTGATATTTGGGAAATATTTTCCGCATCCCAACTGCTCCGCATTTTGCGGGGAGTGCATAAGCTGGAAGTTGTGGGGCTTGTGCATGTGCAGCCTCGCTACATTGTAAGCGATGGCCGTCCCATTTTTCTCCTTCCTGCGTGAATGACGCACAACCAATGCAGAAGAAGCGGACTCTTCTTATGCCATGCTTTGTACGCATGTGATAAATGATGTGCGACTTTCGGGATTGCAAGTGCACAGCGCTAGTGACTACTAGGTCACATATGGGGCAAATTACCGAAGACTGTAGTGGCATTGGTATCCCCACCACCTGTCCTCCTTGATATAAGTGCGGCTGAATAAGTTTACCGTCTATAGCCACATTCTCTCTAGCCGTCCTTGGGTTAAATATAGGCCCCTTGATGTGTGTTTGCGCTGGCTGTAGGAATTTACATGTATTTACATGGTGCACGGCGTGTGCCCAAGCTCCGCAGCCGAGACATTTAAATTTCTGTGGTAGGTGCCCATGTTTGTTCGCACATGTCTACTTAGTTGTGCAGTTCGTTCCTGTGCCTTTGTGTCTCTCGATATTGGCTCGTAATGTTCTGGGCATATCGGACATCTGATTGCTTTGGAATTGGCAGACTGATAACTATCGTTTTCCTTTTTATGTAGGGTTGTACCAGGTAAAGCTCTGTTTTAGCGTTTAGCTGTACTGGGGCGTTGGTTTCGTCTTCACTTTGGCTGTTTGTGGGATTAGTATCTGTGGGGGTGGAATGCGCCCTATTACCGCTGCTTGCTGCTTCAGTTTCTATTCGCGGCACCGGTATGGGGCTAAAAGTCCCGGACGGCCTCAGTGGTGAGGGGGGGGCAGAGGGCGTGCTTCGGTTTTGCAGGGGTGAGGATGCGCTGTTGACCCCTATCTGCGTGTGGTCGGTGTTGGCATGCAGGGACTGAGTAGAAAGAGTCTGCTGCCTAGCGAATGGATTTCTACTGAAGTTTTCTGCATACGCGTCCCGCTGGTTAAGCTCCTCTTCCGTCCAAGCCATGACTCGTATTGGGTTGTTGTTTGTTGTGGCTGGGGGGTGGGGGATCAGGGGGGTGCTTCGCTCCTGTGTGGCCCTGGGTTGGGCTTCTTCTATTTCCATGATCGTTGACATATCTGTTTGATTGTTGGGGCAGTCAAGTTCGATGGGTTCGTTCAAGTGCCGATGGCGTGGGCTCAAAGGAGCTAAATGTGGCCATTCAGGTGTTTCAACTTGTATTTCTGGGGCTGTATTCTGAGTGTTGCGGAGGCGATGGCGTTGTAGTGTAACATCAGATACACTCGATGATGAGTTGGCTCGAGAGAGGGCTTTACCTTCCTAGCCGGCTGAATCCGCCTTTTAAGGCGCTGTGCTAAGGGCATCGTGTCAGGGCTATTGCTGCCACTCCTTCTTGCGTTGTATACATGCAACGTTTCATTTATTTGCTCCGGGGATAACTGATTGAGATGGTCGAGCAGCTCCATTGATATCGCCGGGGGAGGGGAGAAGGCGATTTCATCTTGCATCCGGGAGTTTGATTGAGTGTCGTCTTCCATTATACACTGATCACTTAACAGTTTAATAAAGTTTTTATTCAGTCTTATTACAATATACTATAGAAGATGGGGGCCGACGCGGAATTGGGCGGCGGTTTCAGGCTCAGCGGGCGGCAGAAGCGGACGCGGGGCACCGATCAGCAAGGCGGGGGCAGCCCAGGGGAGGGTGCTGTCCATCAGTCAGTCGCGCGCGTGCTCGTGTTTCAATGTGCAGACTTTTTTGTTTTGTATGACCAAAGGGGGTTGCTCGCACTCTATGCGTCACTTTATGTATTAGAGTGGGTATTAGTTATGGCGAGGTTCAGATATTCGCAGGCAGATGGTGCTAGTATCGCATACCTCTATATTGTCTAGTAGGTCACAGTGCGTTCCAAGGTGGCGCTGTGCGCACCTCTTGCTCAAACTTACACTTATATTGCATAAAGCGAATCTATACACTATCCATCCTTGCTCGCTCTCAATCGAAGGGGATAAGCGAAGGGTTACAGAACCCTGGGTGCTTCAAAAATGGCCTCCGGATCAACGTGACTCGAACTAGTCACCTTGTGTTCACGAGCCCTTGCTTTAACCGCTTGCGCTACGGAGGCAGTTGCTAATTGCACCTCAGATAGTGGTTTAATATGAGCACGATGGAGGGGTGGCCATGTAATGGGCGCTTTTCTAGTTGGCAAGTTTTCATATATTCCTGCGGGAGCAGGAAGTTGGCAAGTTTCCCAATCACTATGTATTTATATATATGCTTTGTTGGGGGGGGCGG